>SSNR01000049.1:1956210-2026959 GCA_006937965.1 Callopanchax toddi | reverse complement strand
CATTTTGAACTTGCGTTTCAGTCCGCCACGTTCGCCATATAAACAACCTTACGCATGCGCACATAACATCCACCGGCTTGTTCTAAGGAGCCTTAGGATTGGCTGAAAGCGAGCACACCTGGCGGAGTCGTAAATTTGATTGACAGAATCATTACCCAATGAGGACATTAGTTGACCTGCCACGTTAGGAGAGTCTCAAAATGACTCACACAGGATACTCTCACAAATGCAGGGAGGTTCACAAACGAGAATAAGTTTTAAATGCACCACACAAGATTCTCTCACAAATGCAGGGAGGTTCACAAAAATAGAAAAAGTTTTTTAATTCACCACACAGGATTTTCTCACAAATGCAGAGAGGTTCACAAATGAGGACAAGTTTTAAATGCACCACACAGGAATCTCTCACAAATGCAGGGAGGTTCACAAATGAGAATAAGTTTTAAATGCACCACACAGGATTCTCTGACAAATGCAGTGAGTTTCACAAATGAAAATTTGTTTTATATGCACCACGCAGGATTCTCTCACAAATGCAGTGAGTTTCACAAATGAGAATAAGTTTTTAAATGCACATTCAACAATTTGTATGATGTGTTAGAATTTCCGAATGGGTATTATGGATTTGTGGAAAACGTTGCGTGAGTTTATTCTTAATGAGACTCATCTGACCCCATAATAGTGGCCCTAGAGGACACCACTGCTACAGTAAATACCTCTTTTGCTGTTCTGTTTATCTTTCAGATTGTTTAGATCATTTAGATCATGCTCTTTTCACTTAATAACCATCCTAATACTTTTTCTAGACCTAAAGGAGCAGCTGAAGGTAAAAGAGGAGGAGAACCAGCATTATCAAGCTTTAATCAAAGGTTATTTCACCTTCAAGAAGAAAACAAAAAGATACAGGCATGGATTTAATGCACAACAACATTAATAGTGTTTTTGTTTTCTTAGCATTGCAGAGTAATTTGAACCAGACAGATGCTCAGTGCTCTCTGATGGAGCAGAAGGTTAAAGGTGAGTTTTGTCTCTGCTGACATTCAGTCCTGCTTTCATCACCAGCTGGAACTACTGTCTGAATGTCTGCAGAGCTGCAGGGGGGTTTGGATTCAAAGATTGAAGAGCTGGCCTCCAAATCCAACACCATCACTTCGCTTAGTGAGTAGCAAAGCCTTGTTAGCATTTAGCTCAAACTCTTGTAGCATTTAAGGAAAACGAGAACAATTCTGAACTCTTGTTTTCTTTTAGCTCTACAAATCTCCGTTTTAACTGCACAGCTGGAAGCGCTGAAAGAGCAACTGAAAAACTCTGTGTCTACATCCAAGGTTGAAGGTGAGGTGATTTTACCTCAGTTAAAGCTGCCATCAGAGCATAAAATACAAACGGAAACATGCTAACGGAATGCTTTTGTGTTTTAAAGAACTTCAAAGAATAATAGATGAAAAGAATACAGAACTGGAAACCAAAACTAAAGAGCTGAAGAAACGAAGCACCCAAGCTCAAAGATGTGAGTTTATTAAGAAGATGTTTAACCACTTGTAGACTGTTGGTGCAAATTTGCCTCAAGCCACTAAATAGACAATCTACAGGTGGAAAGTGCCAGTTATATTGTTATATAATTGTATAATAAAATAAAAGATTATTATAAAGCTGTTATATTAACACTGGGCAAGTTAAAACTAGATAATTTATTCTTTTTATCTCATAATTCAGGCTATAAATGTTTAATATGGATGCAAAGTGATTAAAACACGTTGAACTCTTCCAGTTCTGCAGGTGATCGTGTTGCAGGTGGAGATCGAGAAATACTCAACCACAGCAGCTAACGACACTGATTATGCCAAGGTTCAAAGTGAGAGGAAACTGCATGTTGCATTGTTTTAACACAGTTTGGTTTTTAAAAATGCTCCAAAATAATGCTCTGTATGTTGAACTGCAGCACTCCAAGAACACCTCACTGACCTGATTGATGGAATTCAGGACAAAGACAATGACAACACAAAACTGGGTTGGTGTCATGGATGTTATTCAGTTGCTGCTTGCAGGTTGAGATTTGTCTAAAAAACAAGTGGTTTTGTTTCTTGCAGTATTTCAAATTTTGTCCCATCAAGATGAAATCTCCAGACTTAAAAAGCAAGAAAAACGTCAACTAGAGGCTCAAACTAAGAAAATTAAAGGTGGGAGTCAGCTGGATCATTACCTTTCATTTATTTAAGGAATCAAAGAAAATTCTGTTTTTCCTGATTGGTTTTGTTTCCTTCTTTGAAGACCTGGAAGATGAACTGCTTTTAACCAGAGATCAGATGAAAAGAAAAACCTACTTGTTGGAGTCGAGCACTACGATGGTAGCTAAGCTGTGTAAGTATTTTTGCTTTAGTTTGATTAAAAAAGAAAAACATAATGATCTAATCAGAAATAGGAACTTTGTATTGTTTTAGCTGCTCAGATTCTGGAGCTTCATAAAAAAATCAAACCCCTGGAGGACGAACTATCGAACCTCAAACAGACGTATGCTGAGAGCCTCGCAGGTAAAGAAAACACAGGATGTTTAAATGAAACGGATCATTTATTTCTATCTCACTGGTTTCTAAATCACCTTCAGAGCTTCAAGAGAGACTGAACTTCACAAAGAGTCAACTGGAAGATGTTGAACTTCAGCTGAAGAGTTCAAACTCAAAGAACTTTAACCTGAGTAAGGATACGTTTTATTCCCTCGTGTTCGATTGTTCCACATAAAGTAACATTTAAAGTGTTTCTATCTTTCAGTGATGGAGATCACTGATCTGAGGACTAAACTGAAAAAGGCTCAGAGACAGATATCTAAAGCTGCTGAAAAAAGTATCACTGGTTAGTCAAGCTGGAGGAATCTGATCATCTGTTCAGTCATTTTGATCCAGTTTTGACGTTTCGTTTTGGTTTTTTAGACCTGGAACAACAATTGAAAACACAAGAGAATGAGAACAAAAAACTTGATGGCAAAAATAATGGTAAGTTTTTAACACTGCAAAGCGAGGCAGAAATACCAAATTTCAAAAATATTTCAGTGAAAAATGGTCAGAGTGAGCGCTCTCTTCCGATTGTCCTCATTCAAATTAGCTACTGATTGGTAGATGCATAGGGAGGGCGTGGCCAGTGGACTTCGTGGTCGCTCGCTCCGTTTCAGTAGAGCTGCCAGGCTGCTGCAGGTAGCTGAGCGGCATGGGCGTCGCACCCGTGGGGGATGTGGGTGTTTTAACGCACACATTTTTCCAGCCGTTTTGCCCCAAACCTCCTCCTGTCCGATTTCTCCTCACAGCATCGCTGTTTGTCCCCTCTCCCTCCTCCCCTCCCTCTCCTGTTGCTCCTTGAAACCTGACACCAGCCGGCTCCTCGCTCCTCTCCCCCTCCCTCTCTCCTGCTCTGACAGCGGCCGACTGTCAATCAATCGATCAGCTTTCCGCTATAAATCCCGCCTCTCTTGTCATTAATATTCGGCTTGTGATGAAAATACAGCGGGTATTTACCCAGAAACAGTTTATTTGATTCTTAATTACCTAGAAAATGTCAGCAGAGGTTACCTAAAAAACAGTCTCTCAGACAGATCCTCACAATCCAGCTTTTATTTTCCTGTTTCTCACTCAGTGGAACAAATATGCAGAAAAGTGTAAGTGAAATTACTGTAAAAGCTAAAATCCTATTTAAATAAATGAAACATTTATTTTTGAATTAATCATAGTTTTTAAACTGAGCCAAAATAATTTAAGTTGGCATCAGTTTCAGTAAGAAATGTCAGAGGGTTCATGAAGGTTCACAGGGAAGCAATAAAAGAAATATAAGTTTAAGTTATTACAATTTATAGTTAGTTTGTTAAGTAGTACAGTCAGTTAAAACAAGTTGAAATATTTTTACAGCTAAATACTTCATTTAACAAGTGATGAACTTTGTAGGTCATAAGTTGAGCTGTATGGTTCAAACTGGATGCAATAACACTATACCTGGGTTTAATTTTTGGAAAATGTGTTATGGTCTTCTTAGGCCATTCAGAAATGTGTTATTAGTAATTCATAGTTTAGACTTTATCATAGTTTGCATGTTAGTAAATTGCTGATTAGTGATTAGTTTGTGTTCCTATTGATTTTGTCTTTAAAATCATCTTTAAAAGCAGACCAATCAGGTGTTCTGCTTACCACCCAAACTCTTCAGCATCTTTCTGAATCAGGCTATAGTGCAGCTGAAATGATCAGTCAGTGCTATGATGGAGCTCCTATCATGAGTGGGGTCAGGGGTGAGGTTCAGGCCTTACTGCAGAAGAAGGTAGGGAAGGATATTCCTTATATCCACTGCTATAACCACCAACTGCACTTGACAGTGGTCCATGCAATGCAAGCAGAGCCATGTGCAAAAACCTTCTTTGATCTATCAGGATCACTGCATTCATTTTTTCATTCAAATAAAAATAAAAAAAGATAAAAAGTAATATAAAGCACAAAAAATAGGTTCAATACAAATATAAGATAGATTAAAAAAAGATTAAAACAATCTAAAAGACAAAATAGAAAGGTTCAACAGATAAGATAGATTAAAAAAATAAAAATAATCTAAAAGACAGAAAATAAGGGTTAAATAGATAGATAAGATTTAAAAAATAAAGATTAAAATCAAATCAAATAAAAGACAAAAACAAAATGACACAGAAAGAAAAGCAAAAAAACACAAAAAGAACAAAAAAAAACAAAAAATAAACAGATTAATGCAGCCTCAACAGGGCATCAGCCAGTGTCCTACTTGTGCCGGTCCCAAGCCCGGGTAAATGCAGAGGGTAGGGATCAAATATGAAAATAAATATATGGATAGAGGAACTGATGTGATGATGGCATAGTTTTTGATGCATTTAAGGGATTGGGGGATGGGATGACCAAAAAAATCTTAGCATGTCCAGACTCGCCCCCCCCCTGATATTCTCCTGCCCCCCTTAGTGGGGCTGGCTAGATCCGGCCCTGCTGCAAAGTCTGTTTATGTTTAGTCACCAGGGAATATACTGTTTGGTCAAAGTTACTAAATTATTCCTTTACCCTCTTGCATCAGCTGGTGTTTAAATGTTCAAAACTTTTCTCTCTGTTAGACTTAAAGCAAGAAGTTGAAGACCTGAAGATATGCTGCACCGCTAATACTCACTGTGAAGGTAAGATCCTCAAAATGACCTGATTCAATCTGTCCCTGTGATCCACTGAGTCACACGACTATTTAATATAACAGGCATAAAAAGAGAACTGCATCAGACCCTGGAGGAGGTAGATCATCTCCATCGGCAGCTGCAGGATAAGGATGCCTTCATCTCTCAGCTGCAGCGTAACATAGAGGAACAGAGTCAAGATCTAAACAAACTGAAGGAGGACTACAACAGTATGTTTACCTCTACTAAAGTTTATACACAAAATCTGTAGTTTTTGGTGAAATTGTGCTACTTGGTCTCAATGCTAAACCTAAAGGAGTCAATCTGTAGTTTAGACCAGAGAAAATGGAATGAGATGCTTTAGCTCTCCTTTCTTCAGTTCTTCAGGGGAAACTTGATGATGTGGAAGATGAGAAGATCTATCCCAGTAAGTCACACACAAATACTTCTAATTAGAAATTTAAGTTCAAATCGAAAGAATAGGAGGAAATAATCAAAACCCAATTCTCCGTTTACAGTACGAATGACCATGGACCCAGAAACTGCACACCCCAGGATTGCTTTGTCTGCAGACAGAACTGAGATATACACCACCAACTTAATCCAGGTCGAGGACAACCCTGGCAGGTTTGACACTGTCCTCGCCGTTTTGGGTGCAACTGGTTTTTCAAGAGGCAAACATTACTGGGAGCTGTCCGTCACTGGAAAGAACTGTTACCAGATCGGGATGGCCAGTGAATCCGCTCCGAGGAGGGGGTCATTATCATTCCGCCCATCAAGCGGTTATTGGACGATTGTCCTGAACAAACAGGGTCAGCTCAGAGCTCTGGACACAAGACCCATTACCGTTCAGGCTGAGATACTGCCCCTCACAGTGGGCGTCCTGCTGGACTACAAAAAGGGAGACATTTCGTTTTACAATGCTGGCACTAGATCTCACTTGTACTCCTTTTCAGGGCAGAGGTTTATAGACAAAATCTACCCATTTGTTAATTACTGTGTGGAGGAGGGTGGAAATGCATCTCCATTGGTTGTAAAGTCTCCTGGATCAACCGACTGGATAAAATAAGGAAAACATAAAGTTTGATTTTGTCACATTTAGAAAATATGCCTTAATCTCAGTTAATGACTAAATATTTCGCAAACTACATGAGCTTTTTCTGTATTTTTTGAGGTTACTGCTTTTGAATAAACAAATACAGCATTACAATGTGTTTACGCTCTTACTTGGAAAATTATTTCACCTCTGAACACATCTTTTAAGTGTGTATAATTATTTTTAAAAACCTCAGTAGGATTGTTTCCTTATTCTTTAGTTTTTATTTCAAGTTTACACAAATGAACAATGAGAGCTTCAACTTCTTATTAAAAATAATAACAATAAATGATAGCAACCTCAGGAAACTTTACAAATGTAAAAAATAGTTTACACTAATGATTATAACTGTTAACACAACAAAGGAGTTCTCTGAATATGAAATGCACCACGCCTTCAGTCCCTTCCTGCTGTGCTGGCTACACTCCTGTAAAAGTGGGCCACAAACTCTGGGTCCTGCTCCTCCAGCATGTGTAGAAAATGATTTCTCTCCACTTCTCCCCAAGACTCGAACCACTGGGTCCACAGGCGGAGCTGGCATTCAAAGATGTTGGGCAGCTTGTCTTTCACCTGTAAAAAAAGGGACATGGATCAAAGTAAGGATTGTTTTTATACTTGGTATGCAAGAAGAGTCAGAGGCACGTTCATCTTGGATGGGGAATTACATTGAATCAAGGGCTTGGGTTGTGTCAGATCTACATGTGTCAGTACCATGGCATCAACAACCCAACATGCTTCAGAGGGCCTCTCCACCGGTCTTCTACTGCTTACATCTTGAAATTCCTGTACCTGCCTTGCAAACAGCACCTGTTTGACCTCATGCCCTCTGGCAGGATGTACAGGTATTTAAAATCAGGACAACCAGTCTGAGAAACATTGAAGAATTACTTCAATGCAATCCCTTATTTTGAGTAGTAGCGATGTGACATTCATGAATGAGTCGAATCTTTTGAACGGCTTTTCACTTTGAACGAGGAGAACCGAGTCCTTGTAAAAATTTTTATATTAACTGTGACGTTTGAAGCCGGGAGGCAATATTGAATGACACCGACTCTTTATTTAAAACAACATCAGTAAGCACAGCAACACGAACTCATCAGTTCTATCAGGGAAGCTAATTAGCGACGCACACGTAGGTGTTGCAACAAAAAGTGTCCCCAAACATAGTTCCACAATTCATTTCTCTTTCAAAATATTGCAAAAAAAAAAATAGCCAGTTTTTTTGGACTGCTCTTTGAGGTGAACGGCTCCCCAATGAACAGCTCCCTTTAAAGAGTCATCAATCCCATCACTACCGAGGAGCATACGAGGGTGACAGTAGGAAGAAACGACTTCCTTTTAACAGGAAGAAACTCAGAATGGATTAAGCCTTCTCCCTAACCCTAACAATGTAACACATATATACTCACTATTTCTTATTCTGCTGAAAGTCGATGTCAAATTATTTATAAAGCCCTTTCCAAACAATGAATGCTGCACCAAAATGCTGTACAGCAAAAACAGTCAAGAACGATAAAAAACAAAAACATACAGCAATAACAACAATGTAATAAATCCAAAAAGGGGATTTTAAGTAAAGGCAACTGGACTTATTTGGTTCTTTGAAGAAGTTTCATTAGCTTTGTCAATTCTGTCTGTAGTCAAGGAGAGAGAAACTTATAAACTGTGCTTATCTTCCTCTGTCTGTGACACACCTCCTTCTACCCCCTTGAGGAGGTGTTCGCTCCATTGTATTCAACTGGAGTCCTGGTGAGTTGTTTTGATTAGAGGCGTGAGTTGTCTGGGAATTAAGTTCAGAGCAGACTGGTAGGTGCTGGAAAGATTAAATCTGAGTCCTCCTCCTCTGTTTAAAGTTGGTTTTTCACGTTTGACATAGATGGCTTCTTTAGCTCCCCTCTCAAACCATCGGTCTTCTCTGTCCAAAATGTGTACGTTGTCATTTTCAAAGGTGTGTCCCTTGTCTTTGAGGTGGAGGTGGCCTGATGATGTGGCTCTCCTGTGTTGAGACATGCACCTGTGTAGTTGTTGTTTTGTTTCTCAAATGTAAAGGTCTGAACAGTCCTCACTGCACTGGACTGCATAAACAACGCCACTGATCTTCTGTTTGGGAGTCTTGTCCTTTGGATGAACCAGTTTCTGTCTGAGGGTGTTGTTGGGTTTGAAGTTTACTGTGATGCTAAACTTCAAACCCAACTCTTCAACTTCATAATGTAATAACTTCATAATGTAATAAATCAAATTAAGTACCGGTAATAAAAGATAGCAAAATCAAAATAAAGTCATAGAGTAGAAACAGTAAATATACAGTGAATGGTTCAAAGGTATGAGACTGTCAAAAGTCAAGGAGTGAAAGTGGTTTTTTAAGAGCTTGAATTTTAGAACAGTACGTAGGGAAAAACATGATTGACCTCAGTGGTCTAGATTTAGAGGGCTGTCGGAGAACATTGAGGAGAAAAGGAGGAGACAGATCATTAAATGAATGTGAATGCATAATAGACTTCTGAAACATAAGCTTCAATTTAACACTGTCTAATGTCTGCAAAAACAAAGGAGTGAAAACAAAGGCACTTTGAATCTGTGCTACTTTCCTACTTTAAATTTTAGCTTTAAATTGATGCATACACAAATGTCATAGTAATCAACTGAACCAATGTGGCTGAAAGTGCATGGCTACAGGTGAAGGCACACCTGGAGAGTGCTGAGTGAGTCTAGGAGGGTGCACACTTTCCCCGGCACGGCTTTTCCTAGAAGGTCTTGCAGGAACCGTTCCCTCTGAGTGGAAGTCCAGCCCTGGAACCAGCTCAGGACACAAAGCTGCTCCGGTAGGGTCACGTAGGAAATAGGTTCTGGTTGTCTGACCTGACCTGCGCTCGGAGACGCACAGGACAGGTTCTCCAGGCTGAGGGGGGTGGCTGCTGCCTGGGGAGCCGATGGAAAGTTCAACAGGCTGGTGGAAGCGAAACCCGCCCCACCGCTGTCGATGGTACCGGATCCCGCTGCCGGACTGCTGGGGCTGAACGTGCTGCCCATGATGTTTGTGGGTGTAAATCTCTCACCGTCAGCGGGCTGCTGTTGGTATGAGCCTTGACTGACCTGATTGAACCACGACATCTATGCAAACTCCGCAGTTTGCCCTTTCCTCTGCTGCCGAATCAAAATCTTCTTACTGTTTACATTAAGTTTGTGCTAAGCAGCCGCTGGACTCTAGACATTAAAGTCCACCATGTTCCTTTGAACGGATTTCAAAGACAAATCGATGTATGGTTACAAATACTGAATCATTAATTACTTAAACAACGTTATGAACATCATTTACAGCGCAGTGCTACTCAAAACTTAGCCGTTGTTATGCTAGTCTAGCTAGCAGATATATACAGGAAGTGGACTCAGTTTCAGTAAGAGTCAAAATTGCGCAAAGCTTGCGCAATTTTTTCGTTGACTAAGTATTTTTGTTTGATTACTATATATAAATATACTTAATTATATAAAAAAATATTTAAGGGTTGTGTCATTAAAATGTTTTATAATTTTTATATTCAGTATGGGAATTCGTCGGTGCTGACGCTAGCCGGAGGAAGGCGCTAGTTTGGCAAGCCAATTTATCATATAATGGCAAGACGGTTTTTCACAGCAGACAACCAATCAAACCAGGACGCCATTCGTCCTAATATCCACTAGAGCTCAGCTATCTTTTTTCTAGGACAAATGGCGTCACCTTTCCATTCATATGAAGTAGCTTTTCAGCTCCAGATATCCAGATAATATGCTCCATGAAACAGGTTTGTTTTGTAAATTAAAACCCAGGTCTCAATGGAATTACCTGTATATAAAATAGAACTATTATTTATTTTAAAATAACAATGTTTTAAATATGACACATTGACTGTTAATAAAACATTTTCAAACTATTCTGAATAATAATTATTTTATTAAGATGAATTGAATTCTCGGCTGCATGGTGGTGCAGTTGGTTAGCACTGTTGCCTCACAGCAAGGAGGTCGTGGGTTCGCGTCCCGGCTCTGCGGCCTCTCCATGTGGAGTTTGCATGTTCTCCCCATGCATGCGTGGGTTTTCTCCAGGCACTCCGGTTTCCTCCCACGGACCAAAAACATGATTGTCAGGCTAATTGGGCTGGTAAATTGTCCTTAGGTGTGAGTGGGTGTGTGGTTGTTTGTCTTGTTCGTCTCTGTGTGGCCCTGCGATGGACTGGCGACCCGTCCAGGGTGTCCCCCGCCTCTCGCCCCTTGACCGCTGGAGATAGGCACCAGTTCCCCCGCAACCCTCTGTGAAGGACTAAGCAGCTACAGAAGATGGCTGGATGGATGGATGAATTGAATTCTATGTATCTGAAATACATATCCAGCTGTTGTCACAGGGTGACAGCTTGTTTCAGTAGCTCTGTCCTGATTTTTTTTTTTTAGAATTTCTTCACTTAATTTTTCATATTAAACGTGTTGCTTTTGTGAGTGATGTTTTTTGTTCTGGTTTTAATGTTTTGCTGCATGGAGGATTTTTGCTGCAACATTTCTACTTTATGGCCATTTGCTATGATGTGTAATCATAAAAATGAGAGACTTGTTCACAAGAGGGAGCAGTTATTGACATCTCAAAGCTCAGTGTGACTCAAAAAGTGTGAGTCAAAAGCCCGGACAAGTTAAGAGATGTGTATTTAGATGTGGATCAGCCTGCTCTGGCTACTGATGTAGTTCACCACCAACTCTAGAGTGTGAATGTGTGTGCATGAATGTTGGAATTTGTTAAGTGCTTTGAGTGTCCTTGGATAGATTTTAAAAAATAGCTATACAAATCAAATCCATTATTATTATATCAGGAGAAAATCAAAGAGAGAGGAAGTTTAAACCATCATTGATCATAACGGGAACATGAGATCTCTCATGAATAAGATAATGATAATCTTTTATTGTCCCCTTGGAGATATTATTTCTCTGCATTCAGCCCATCCCTAAGGAGCAGTGTGCTGCCATTTGGACGGCACCTGGGGTACTTTGGGGTTCTTGCCCTCCAGCATGTGGTCTGGGGGAACTGGGGATTGGACTGCTCACCTTCAGCAGACAGGTGTCCTTACCTGCTGAACCACGGCAGCCTCATTGTTGGAATTTAGGGTTAATTTGAACAATTCTATTTGATCCTGACTAACAACATTGCTGTTTTGAGTAGAATAAATAATACTACCGATATCTAGATATGTAATGAGCGTGCTGTAATTATATTCTACAACGGCCTGCCGTACTTTTCGTCGCTGTAGCTGGGAACTGACTAGAGGAACGGAAAATGGCGGACCTCGAAGACGTTACGCTGGACGGGAGACCGCTTCAGTCCCTCCGTGTAGCGGACCTTAAAGCAGCTCTTGAGGAGAGAGGGCTGTCGAAAAGCGGGCAGAAGAATGCTCTCATTAAAAGACTCAAGGGGGTGAGCTGTGCAGGGGAAAACAGCACCACTGCTGATGCGAGCTGGCGTTAACGATGAGACGGGCTGATGTTCACTCTGGAGGGCCGACAACTCGGTGTTGTTACTGCTGAGCGTAGTAGACTTATTGATGTTGACGTCCTGCTTTTAAATTAGTCTTTGTTCTGTGTTCTAGTTGGGCGATGTTCGGCTCGTCCAGAACGGTCCAACTCGCAGCAATTTGGAAGTTCGGTCAACTTGTAGGCTAATCGTAAACTGTATTGGTTTTAATGTTGTCTCGTTAGCCCGTTAGCTTCGTGCTAACGCAGTGAGTTGAGCAGTGGCCTCTGTCTTGGTTCTGTGTGTTATTAACGAAGTAAGCACAAATAGCGTCCAGAAATCCGCGTGTGCGTGTGTTGCTCGAGTCATATTTGAAGCACTTTGTTTACGTTTTGGCAGGTTCCGTCGTCACATACGTGATATTTGTTTTCCCGGTAAACACAGTTAGTCTTCTACAAACGTGCCCGCTGAAATGCAGTAAATTAACAGTTTCAACACAAACGCTGTTGGTATTTACGTTTGTCTTTTCTTTGAAAACGTATGTTCTGGGGTGTCGTTGATTCGTTTTTGTCCACATTCTAATGTTAAGCGTCATGTTTTCCACTTTGAGACATGTCACTTGTTGCTACAGATTTTTAAGTTACGATTGTGCTTTTTATGCATATTTACCTCTTGGCTTTGACATTAGTCCAGTTATAACTGTGTTCTTATGAGCTATGTGTGCACATATATTACCTACTTTATATTTGGGACCAGAGCAGGAGAAACTTTGCAGACATTTGGGGTTTGGTGCTGTGATTTTAGCCTACAAATGTGGTGATTTATTTGCAGGCCCACCCCTCATTTCCCCTTTATTACGTGATTTAATATAAATTAGAACTGCTGTGCTTATGTGTTGAATTGGCTCCTGTAGCTCATCCTTTTGTAAATGTTCTAGTTACTATTTACAGTAAGCTTCATCAATGGTAAAATCTATAAATTTTGTATTTTTCAAAAAGATCGCTTGTGATTTATGTTAATTGCAGGCAGAAATACAAACTCAGAGCTCTGATGAGAATGGGAGTTGTGACAGGCTTGTATTTGAACCTACTGTTGAGCACAGCACTTAACCAAATTTTGTCTTCATGGATGGAAGAATACCCCTTTCATGTTCATGATGCATTAATAAAGCTTCTTGTCTCAATAACAGGCTCTCATGCTTGAGAATTTGCAGAGAACCTCCACTCCTCACATTGGACTGCAGCCAAACTCTCAGGTAAATTTATCAGAGATGCTTTATTTTACACTCAAAAGGCTGAGATTCTCTTTAAAAATGCAACCTTTAAAGCATTAATAACAGAATGTGCATGAAAGTCGTTCATGTACGTCCTCAGACGGTATCTTCTTTTAGTTGCTGGGAAGGTTTTCAATTAATTGGTTTGGTAATGTTTTCTTTATATTTAGATGGCTGAGGAAATGAGCCAGAACAGTTTTATTAAGCAGTATCTGGCTAAGCAACAGGAGCTCTTGAGGCAGCGACTGGAAAGAGAGGCTCGGGAAGCATATGAAACGAATGGTAAGTGCTTTTAGAGGTCTAGCTGCTAATAATGAAGGTATAGCACACATTATTGGTCTGTGTGAATTAGGGATGCAACGGTCCACTTTGCCCACGGTCCGGTCCGTACCTCGGTATTTGGGTCACGGTTTCGGTTCGGTCTCGGTCCACTTTGAATCATAGAAAAACTTACGAAAATCTGAAATTTCCAAAACTTATTTTATTCACACAATAAAATAAGTTTTCAGACATGTTGTAGTTTAGTGTATCATAATATGTTCAGAGACAAACAAATGTTACTTTTAAAGTGCCTTTTTAATGTACTGTTAAATGTAAAATAGTGTAAGAGATTTTTATATGAGCGCTTTTATTTTGAAGTCTGGCCGGACGTTCTTGTGCTGTTCCGGCCAGACTTCAAAATAAAAGCGCTCATTAAAAAATCGCTTATAAATTGTCTAAAGTGCCTCTTTATTACAAATAAACACGCCAACAGCGTGGCTCATTTTCTTGTGCTTTTCTGAGTGGATGCTATACGTTTGTTGAAAGCAAGAGACTGCCGTTTTTTTCCCTGGCGTTACCTGCTCGAATGGTCTGCTTCCAGAAAGCTACGCTGGGGCGGTGGGTGGCGTCAGAGGTGCGTGGCCTTGTTTGAAGTGTTTCCTGCTACGTGTGGGAGATGGATCAAACAATGCTTGCAGACCGTCTCATATTTTTTCACGGTTTTCTCTCCCTCATCTTAACATTCAACTGCGCGTTTTGCATTTGCTTCTCGCCGCCTGTCTGTCTCTGTGACGCTTGTTTTGCTAAAACTTTCAGCTCAGTGGGGCGGGTCAACCTGTGATTGGTTACTCGCAGGTAAGGGAGGGGGTCTGCTGTGTGAGCGGTCTGAGCGGACACACAGAATGAAACCAGTAGCTACTGAACTGAAGCTAATAATAGTACGTCTTTGGATCGCGGACCTAAGACGTACCGGACCATGAATGGTGTACCGTTCGGTCCGGTCTTCGGTCCGGTATTGTTACATCCCTAGTGTGAATAGGCTTGTGATTTTTTGTCTTTTGTGAGCAGAGCAAGAAGACCACAGAGATGTTAACAACAGTACATCTTGTCCTCCTCCTGCCCAGGTTTGACAAAAGCTCTTTTATTCTTACCATTATCTGCCATATTTTTCATACCTTTTTACTTTGGGATTTGTGGAGCTCTGAAAGATTATCACATTTGATACGGAACTTTCTGGTTTTGCAACTAGTTCAAGATGCAGCTGATTGTCTTCTTGGACCAGTTCTATTTTGCCCTGTATGATTTTAAAATTCTTTTGACTTTTAAATGCCTAAGCACCATTGCTCCGCCAGAATTACCATTGTTTATCAGGCAGACTTCTTCCATCGAGAGTTTAAATCTCATTTAAAAACGTAAGTTTTCATTTGCTTCTAAATCAAATCAAAATATATTATTAATTCCTGAGGGAAATTAGCTGTTTCAGTAACTCATTTAAAGAGCATATATTAAGTTCTTTTTTTTTTTAATTCTGATAAAACTCTGTCCAAAAATACTATTTGAAATGTTTATTGAGGGTATTTTGTTTTACAATACATTTTTTTAAACCTTTTTTCTAGTCAAAAGTGCCCCTTTTTGCAAAGCTTCTAAAAACGCTTTTTTTTTCATATGTGGACCTGTGACGTCAGCTAAGGGAGCTCCTAGCTAGGTGGCGCTGCTTACAGTGTTGTCAGATGTAGATAAATAAAGTATTTTAGGGTAATTTAACACTCTGTACGATCAATAATCCCATAAATATGATCATTTGAGCCCTTTGTTGTGTGGAGTTTGTGTAACAGATGCTTGTTTTAATCATTGTGTAGATTTTTTAAAGCTAAACTACTTTAACATCTCAGACTGGCACCGCTCTAGTCTGCCAGCTGCCTGCTCGCTGTCGGCGATGAGTTGTTAGTTTTAGGTTAGAGCAGTGGTTCCCAACCTTTTTTCCAAGGGACCCCTATTTTACCTGTCAATTTTCTGTGCGACCCCCCCGACCCCCCCCCCCACACACACACACACACACACCTCCCACTTCCAGTAAGAAATGATAAAATAGTTCAAGCACTTTTTAATATGCTTTGATTTTTTTAACAAAAATAATTACAAATAAAACTAAAAACAGCATTTTTCTAAACAGATTATTTCCTGTAAACACAGATCAGTCTTAATCTCAATTTGACACATGAAAAAAAAAGTGAGCCAAATTTCGGCTACTTCAACATGTGTTTGACTTTTCTCAACAGATTATTTCCTGTAACACTAATTTAAATCCAGGCGGTTTACCAGTTACTTCACTTGCTAAGACGTGATAAGAAATCAGATGTTCATCCATTCTGACTCTGACAGGTTGAACCAGCCTTCATATCAGATGATTTCTCTCCTATAGAATCAGTTCTACTCATCACATCACACTGGAATCATCCCATTAAACCCCAAAATGTCTAAAGCTGGACTTTTTCTGACAGACTATTAGTGTCATTTGCAAAACCCAATGCTTTTCAGAATGCTCAACAAATGTTCTTAATCTCAATTAAATTTACCTGGTTAATTAAAATAATATAAAACAAGGATTTCAATATTAATATCATTTATTTTTGTATGTAGTTGACCATCTTCTAACACTGCAATATCCTTTGTTACAACTTAAAACTTTAGTTTATAAAGTTGTTAGTTCTTTTTAGGTCTATTATCCCTGTCTGCTTCTTTCCTCGGTGACGCGCACACTCACACGCGCGCGGGCCGTCGAGGGGGGAGGAAGGGGGGGGGGTCAGGTCTGCAGCGCACTCGAACCCACAGAGAGGAGAGGGTCTGTGACTCAACTTTGCTGCGTTTTTGCAGCTTTTAGGAGGACTGACGCCCGAGGAGCCATGAAGGATTGTTTATTTATTTATTAGAAACGTCCTGATCGTCGGTATGATCACGGAGCGGGTCAGGTTTAGCGGCGAGGAGACCAGGAGATCTCCCGGTGCCCAGTCCGTTACTGGCGATGCTGTTGAAAGTTTACTGGATCATGTAGGACTGTCCAGGTGTCTCCGCTGGAAACTTTAGTTTATCCAACAGGGAGGAGGGCTCTCTGCAGCAGCTACATGCGTCGCTACTAGACCAGTGTGTTCATACGTAAGCTTCGCACATGCGCAGTACCGATCGGGTTTCCTGTACAGATCGCTAGTAATTTTTCATTTTTTATTAACTCAATAATTATTACAAAATTGTAAAGACTTCGTTGTTAGACAAACATGAAATAAATGCATGTTATTTAATATTAAGGTCAGAATAAATTAATTTGGTAAACTTTAATTTAAAAATATAATAAATACATTTTTAACCCCTCAAAGTAGAGAGGTCCTGGCGACCCCCTGAGAGGCTTTGGCGACCCCTAGTGGGGGTCGCGACCCCCAGGTTGGGAATCACTGGGTTAGAGCACTCTTTAATCAAGTCGGTGTGAATTCATTTTAATAAAAAATGCTAAATTATTATGTTTATGAATGCCAATCGCCAGTCTGTCAGGACACTGAGTCAACAACGAGACGGCTTCCTTACCGGTATGGTGACTTCTGTTTGGAGACGAAAAACCCCGGCGGTCCTGGTCTAGTCCAGGACTGGATGTGATGGAGTCCCACATACCGACGAAAAACATTCAGTGTGACTCTAAACATGCGCCGTTACTTCGATCCATTCACCGGAACCGCTGTTAGCACGCAGCAGCTAACAAGAGCTAACCGCTGTTAGCATGCAGCAGCTAACAGGAGCTAACGGGGAGACTTGAGTCTCGTTTCCATGCCAGGTTTGGTACGGTTCGTGGTGGGTCGTAGTTCGGTACCGATCAGCGATTTCATGAGAGCATTTCCTTCAGGTGTCTGACCCTCACCTGGCTGGCGGGGTACAGTAAATCCATGCCGTGAGGCTCTCCAGAGGGGCTTCCCGTTCCCAGCGGCTCCCAAGAGGGGATTCCCAGCGGGGTTTCCAGCCTGACCCGACACTGTTTCGGTCAGCCTCGAACCGTTTAGCTGCATCCTGTGAAACTTTTTATAAACTCTTTCATTTCTTAACAATCCACCTAAACGCAGCTCAATGTTTGGAGCTCTGATGATCAAAACCTGGTGCTAAACGCTGGTATTTTACCCAGACCCAAGTGAGGAGGTGGGTCACGGTCTACAGCTGGACCGACAGGGTACAGCCTTACAGGACTGATTGTTTTTATCTTTTTTTTTTTAATCTTAATAAAATAACTTCTCAATATAGTAATAAAGTAATAAAATAACGGAACTCTGGGGGTTTGTTTTGCTCGTCACAAGTAGTGAATAGTGGATCAGTTTTCTATATAGAGAACGAACGGTCTCCCGGCACTGTCGTCACTTCCGGTTTGGTGAAAAAATTGACAATTCTCACAAAAACGAATCCAAGAGCCTAAATAAGCTGAATTTGTGTAAATTTTTATTCAGAAAAAGTTTCTATTATATTTCTCTAAACATTTGTTTAAGGGAGTGTCTAACTTAAAATATGCTCTTTAAGTTTTTTCAAAACATCATTGTAGGATGCTTTAGTTTTGGGCAGGAAGGATCTTCTACTTTACCGTGTTCATTATGTCGTTTTTCTTCAAAAATGCTTACAAGTTCTTTTCTCAGACATGTATGTTCTTTGCGTAAGTTTTTACCTTGACATGTTTCGACTCGCTCCTGCGGTCTTCATCAGAAGTGTCACTGGTGTTGGTGTGACGTGTCGGTTATCAGCTGTTCTTCCCGATGGGCGTGGCCAACCCCGACCTTTCAGATCTGCGGGGTTGGCCACGCCCATCTCATCCGCTGGTCCCCTGGAGCAGTGCGTCCCAGGTGTGAGACAGCTGGTAGGCCCCCTCGTCCCGGTTGAAGGACGGACTTACAACACAAGAAAGAAAGAACGCCAGACGGAATGTGAAAAGGAAACAGCAGAACGACTCACACGAACCACAAAAAAGAAAGCAGAACAGGAGAACCTAAAATTAGCCATCACAGACCATTGCAAAAGAAATAACCACATTATGGACTGGGAACAAGGGAGAGTCATACACACTGAGGAGAACAGATACAGACGTTGGATAAGGGAGGCAGTGGAGATAAGGAAGCGAGCCAAGTGGTCCAGAGTTTTGTATTATTGACTTGTATTATAGTGTATTATTAATTGCATTATAGTATTGTTTAACGCTGGACAAGTAGAACATGGAAGCAGCTTGAAGCGAAAAGCGGATCTGTTTCTTTGCTCTTCTTTATGTATTATCAGGGCTGCACATAACTGGTTCGCCAGTCCACAAGTGCACCAGATATCATGTGTGCGCACCGGACTCCTCCACCCGAATGCACCTCGCAGACCGGTGCTGTCTCAGCACTGACCGCGCATCCCGTGAGTTGACGAGCCTCACATCCAACTGCGGGGAGTAGTGAAATAACGTTCACTGGGGAAGCTGCAGACTCTAGACACAAAACTGTCAGAAGTCCTCAAACGACAACAACAACCAGCTCCACGGTGGTCAGGAAGCCCTGAGCCTCCATCCAGGAGGAGGGGGTGTGTCAGACCACTGCGGCGCTGATGTCTGGAGCGATGCATGCGCGCTGCACCCCACCTCCTTTTCGCTTATGGCGAGGGTCTGCATACTGAGCATCAGGGCTGCACGATATGAGGAAAATCTAATAGCCCGATATTTTTTGGCTATATCCCAATACGATATATATATCACGATATTTTAAATAACCTCCAAAAACAAATGTTATTTTGAGCTATAGTGCATTAAAAGGCACTGGTGTACTCGTTTGAATAATCCATTCACGTATTTAACCATCAGTTGCAGAGAAGGTTTCATCAATGACAATAATGTTAAACAAGTCTCTGCTCTTGTACTTACTTGACTTTCCTATCAAATTAATTTTTTTCCGTTTTTTACTCAAATTCATTTATTTCCCCTTTTCCCCCAAAATCAGTTTTAGTTTTTCTAAACTCCACAATTTTGTTCTAACCACATTTATAAACCTAAAAAGTGAGTAATTATAAAGTTAATGACAAATAATTCAACAAATCAAAGCCACAAGATTCTAAATCTAGTGACAGATATTTAACTTAAATAAAACAAAAGTTCTGTGGTTCAGATGATCATTGGGTGTTTAAGGTAATAAAAGTATTTATTTTATATTTTTAAAGAACAAGATATTATGTGCAAACCAAATAATCTAGTGTATCTTACTTTTAAAACACAGTATTTTTGTAAAATATATTTCTTTAGAATTAAACTCAGCATAAAAATGTCTCATAAAGAAACATAAAACCTGCCTAAAGATAAGATCTTGAGACACCTGCCTGTTAAACATGACCTCTGTTCATTTTGACTTTTTCATCCATCACAGAGCAGAAACACATGGGGCGTTCTGACTATCAGCTCATTACAGGGATTCTTACTCTGCCAGCTCATCGTCTGCTGACTAAACTTAGAGAAAAGTTGTTCTCCAGATTCATAAGTCTTTTAGGTTTTGTTCTGTCCTGAGCTTTGAACTAAAGGAAATTCGTGTTTCAGTGAGAATTTTCGCCAAAGCGGTCCGTTTTTTTATTCTTTGGTTTTCTCTGAGGGGAGCTCAGCTGAGCTGCTGCGTCACCAGATGACATGAGGTGTGGTGGCTGCAGCAGCCAAAATAACTCAGAGAATGCTGTTTATTCCCTTTTACTGAATTCCGTTTTGTTTGGTGTTTCCCGCAATTTCGTCTAATTTCCGTCTTTTTTCTCATCGAGGAAATCCTAAGATCCGCACGCTCGTCGCTGCAGCAGGTAGACAGTTTTCAGGTTGGGAGGAGCGAGTAGTGATGCATTCACAGTGTGTGGGAGAAACGAAACTTACAGTGAATAACAAGCAGACAGCTTAAGTTTGCCGTCACAATTTATACTCGAATGTTTACGATATAGCCATTTTATACATCCCACGTGGAAAATCCCGCGATACATCGAATATACTCAATATATCCCCCAGCCCTAGTGCCAAGTTCTCCCTTGAGTACCTCCATGAAAAAATTATGTGCACCCCAGATTATAGACATATAGAAGGCCACAAGATTTTCTATAGGTGGTAATTCAGGACTCACCTGAAAAAGAGTTTCTGAAACTCAATGGGACATTTCCTGGTAAAATAAAGGTTAATAAATAAATACATAATAAATCAGTGCCAAGTTCTCCCTTGAGAACCTTGATGAGTTATGTGCGCCCCTGATTATAGAAGTATTGGATCAGGACTCGGTATCGGCAGATGCTCAAAATCAAATTACTTGGACTCAACTTGGTCCCCCACAGGACTAGACCCAACGGGACCGGCACAGTGCTTCTGGACCTGAACTGCGCAGTTCTGCAGCGCCTTCACCGCCTTGAGTTGCAGCTTCAAGCACGGGAGGGGGCACGAAGAGGATGGAACCGGAACAGTGCGTCCGGACCTGAACCGCTGCAGCGCCTTCACCCCCCTGAGTCATCTCAAAGAGTGCAGTGTGCGATTTGTGAAAAAAGCAGGGAGGTGGATTTGGCGCTCGTCTGTGAGGCGCTGCAGCGGTTTGGGTACTGCTGACCCATGTCCAGTTCCGTCCACAATGCAAAATTTCAGGGAACCCATAAACAAGTGAATTGTTAAGAATAATTGATAGAGTTGGAGGTGTGCGATTCCGATGGCGTAGGTCTGTTGGAACCTGCTCTAAGTCTTAGTTCCCACCTGTAATTCATCAACATGCTCTACCACAGTATGCCGGTAGAGTCAAAATTTCTACCGTTGGTAAAACTTACATCATTTCTACCGTATACCGTTTATACCGCCCACCCCGAGTTGCTATGGTTACACACATACGAAGTTGCTTAAAATGAGAAGTTGCAGCTAAAAAAAAAAAACTATCCAAAGCAGCACAGCATTAAAACCAAAACAATAAAATCACTCAAAAAAAGAAACAATGCATTCAATCCCAACAACGAAGAAGAAAAGTTCCCAAAAATCATTTCTAAAAGTAAACAGTATTTTATTACCTATTTATTTTTATTTACCTATTTACCTGCTATGGTTATTTTATCTATCATGCTCATAGGCTTCAATTTATGCATATCATTTTAGTTGTGTATGTTCAGCACTTTGGTTGTAACCTTGTTGTTTTAAATATGCTTTCTAAACAAAGTGGATTGGATTGATTCTTCCAGAAAAATGTAAGGAAATAATCATAATCAGGGAAATTTAAGTGCAAATTACTTCTTTTTTTCTTCATCAGGATGTCACCCCATCTGTGCAACACAAGCCAGCTGGCCCTTCTGATGGAGAGTTTGGTTCTGTGAATGCAGGACAGGACAACAGGAATCAGGAGGCTGATGTGTCCAGTCCACCTGCTTCTGGCTCTGTGGCCATGCGGGTTCCTGGGGGTGAGCAGCGGTCAGAGCGAGGTTCTGCTTCTAGTGAAGTAGCAGGCGACAGTGATGATGACGATAGTGAGGGTGGTGATGATGATGACTGGGGCAGCAGTGCTCCGAGGAGAAACCTCAGAGAGCCGCCCAGAGTTCCCACCTTAAGGGAGAGGTCTGGTGCGCCACGTCAACCCCAGCAGCAGCACATCCCTTCCCTTTTGTCTCCTCAGCTGCGCCAGCCTACCCCTCCTCCATCCCCACCTCCAGAGTTATCATTCCCTTTACCTGACACCCCTAAACAGAGCCCACCCAGTCCCCCTGCTGCCCCAGCCAGACACTCACCCAGTACTTCAAGCTCTGGTTCCTCCAGCAGTGGGAGTCGCAGCAGTAGCCCAGAGCCACAGAGGAGTGGACATGCTGAGCGCAAGCCTGGTCCGCTGACTCTTCTGGCACGTAAAATGGAATCAGAGGGGGCTTTCTCTGGAGTCGGTTGGCATGGCGCTGATGGTGATCGTGATAGGCAGGACAGTGGATCACCTTCAACTATGTTGTTTCCTGGCAGAGGGCCTCTAGAGGGTTTGATCTCTGCTATCTCACACACAGCCAACACTGCCAGCCATGTACCATTTCCCATGATTCCAGGCACCCATCAGGGTGTTACTCATTTGGCCCCTAGTCAACTACCTGTAAGTGTGCTTAAGGCCACTGCAGCAGAAGAGAGAGACAGAGAGCCTGACATGGAAAGAGCACGAGTACTTGAGCTAAAAAGGCAAGAGAAGCTAAGAAAACATGAAGAACAAGCAGCACAAGAAGAGCGTGAAAAAGCTCTGGCGAGGGAGAGGATTGAGCGCCAGCAGGCCTTAGAAAGGGAAGAAAGAGAAAAGGCTTTACAGCGAGAGCGAGAACTTGCTCTAGAGAAAGAAAGACAGGAGAAGGAACGAGCTTTAGCTAAAGAGAGAGAAGAACGTGAGAGGGCCATGGAACTGGAGAGGCAAAGGGAGCTTGAAAGACAGAGAGCCTTGGAGAAAGAACGACTGCAGAGAGAAAGAGAGGAGAAAGAGAAGCAGGAAAGGGAGGAAATGGAGAGGTTAATGGAATTAGAAAAAGCCAAAGCTTTGGAGCAAGAACGAATAGAGAGAGAAAAAGCTCTTGAACAAGAACGGATAGCGAGAGAAAAAGCTCTTGAGGAAGAGAGACTAGAGAGGGAACAAGCTCTGGAGGCTGAGCGGAGGGAGAAGGAAAGAATTGAGAGAGAAAGGGCTCTTGAACAGGAGAGATTAGAAAAGGAAAGGATTGAGAGAGAGAAAGCCCTGGAGCAAGCCAGAATGGAAAAGGAAAAAGCTGCAGAGTTGGAGAGAATTGAGAGAGAAAAGGCCTTAGAACAAGAAAGACTAGAAAGAGAAAAGGCTCTAGAGCAAGAAAGGTTGGAGCTGGAGAAGAAAAAACAAAGAATTGAAAAAGAGAAAGCAATGGAGCAGGAAAGAATTGAAAGAGAAAGACTAGAAAAGGAGAGAGCTGAGAGGGAGAAAAGGGAGCAGGAGGAAAAGGAGAGGGTAGAGAGGGAGGAAAAGGAGAGGGTAGAGAGGGAGGAAAAGGAGAGGAAAGAGAGGGAGGAAAAGGAGAGGAAAGAGAGGGAGGAAAAGGAGAGGGAAGAGAGGGAGGAAAAGGAGAGGGTAGAGAGGGAGGAAAAGGAGAGGGTAGAGAGGGAGGAAAAGGAGAGGGTAGAGAGGGAGGAAAAGAAGGAAAAAGAGAGGGCAGAGAAAGAAAGAAAGGAGAGGGTAGAGAAGGAGAAAGAAGAAAAGAAGAGGGCAGAGAGGGAGGAAAAGGAGAGAGAAGACCAGGTGGCAAGAGAAAAAGCTTTAGAGCAGGAGAAACTTGAAAGAGCAAAGGCACTGGAGAAGGAAAGGAAGGAGAAGGAGAGAGCTTTGGAGCGAGAAAAGGAAATGGAGAAGAAAGAACGAAAAGAAAAGGGGGAAAGGGAACTGAAACGGGAGCAAGAAAAGTTTAAGATGGCTAAAAAGGAAAGGGAGGGTCACCTCCCTCAATCCAAAATTGGCCGTGAGGTTGATCTCCCTGCTCAGCCCACACACCCCCTCCTGTCCACAGGACCAGCTCAAACATCAGAAACAGAGCAGGAGGAAATTCATGCTCCTATTTCCCAGACTGAAGCCCAGATAGCTGAGCCTGGCACAACGCCTAGGTCTCCACACTCATCATTTAAAAAGTTCCGGTTTTTAAGGGACTCCCCTGTTCAGGCCCAATCCTCATCCTCTTCTTTGGTTATTAAACGGCCCCGTACCTTCTCGGATGGCCCCCAACCTCGAGCCTTACCTGTCACCTCACCCACCAGCATTGGGGATCGACAGCTAGGAGGACACCAAACTTCTACTGAGCAGGAAGAGCCACAGATTCCAACAGACCAGGAGGTTGGTGCTGCTACTGTAGAAACCACAAAGACACAGACTGAGAAAAGCACTGATAAAAATGCACAAGACCAGAGTCTTAAAGTAGAACATGCAAAAAGCCTTGTTTTGGAGAACATGTCTGTCACAGAGTTCACCAGATGTACAAAAGAAAGGAAGGATCCTTCAGAATTGAAGGGAAGAGATGCAAAGAAGGATGAGAAACAAGCAAGATGGAAGTCACCATCTAACGACTCCTCAGAATCAGATTCTGGGTCCTCGTCATCTCGATCATCTGACTCGTCCACATCAACTCACGATAAAACACATTCGTCCTCTAGAAATAGAGAGGTAAATGGTCAAAAACTTATTTCTATCTATAACGCAAATAAAATCTGTATTTCATGTGGAAAGAGCACAGAGAATCTTTGAACAAAAATTCCTATTAAAACAAAACATGCATGTCTGGGTTTTATCTGACACAGCCAGCTTTTGTTTAGTTACTGCTTCAGCTTAGTTCTGTTCTGCCACTTCTATTAGTGATTATTGATCAGCTCAGAAATCACTCTGTGAAACTACTTTTTTATAAGATGATATACTGTATTGTTCTGAATATAAGACAACCACCCTTTTTCAAAGTGTATATTTTGGAAAAATGCTTTTTTTACAACTAAATCTCATCTTTCACAAAGAATAAAAAACATATAGCAATTTAAAGTATAGTAACATGTACAACCACATTCAAAATTAAACACTTAACTTAATTGCTGGTTTACTGCCCAACATTTGAGCTGCTCTGTTCAGACCCCGGATATAAGACAAACTTATTTTGCTATGAAAAAAATACCTTCTTATTTTTTATCTGTTATCAGAAAAACTAACAATTATTTTTTTATATACATTTTTAACTAAATTACACAGCTAAAATAAAAGCTTATACATATTTTTGGTTCAGTGCATTAAATCTACTCTTCTGCATTTTTTTCTGACAGGAGGGGAAACGTAAAAGAGATTCCTCACCACTGCACATGGAGACATGTGAGGCCAACACTAAGGCTGTAAAGGAAAACTCAAAAGCCTCCCGTTGGGGAAAAGAGACACCTATAGAGAGGAGTAACATTGCTGATGGAGATGTTCACGCTACGGTGATTTCTTATAATTGATCAATTTTGTTTATCTAACTATTATGACAGCGAAGTGAGTTATAGTGATACATAAGTAATAGCTTAACCCATAAATTATGTTTTTATTCTAACTACATGTAAATTTGTTAGTCTCACATTTCAGATTAAAAGTTCTTAAAAATCTTTAACCTACCATTGAGGCAACTAAAACAAAAATCCCCTAAACCATTGCAATCTTAGCTCTCTTTGTTGTTTCGCTTATGTTGTTTTTATCATTTTTGCCGTTCTTTATTTATCCACTCATACCACTGCTTATTTAGGCAAAGGACAAGTTTATGGGTTAATTACAGATCTGAAAACTGTAAACAGTGTTGATTAAAGGAAAAGTAACCAACAACTGTTCTACGTGGCTGTAAAAGAAATTATTTGTGGCTACATACCGGTATACATACCACAAGTACAACATAGTGGGATTTGTTCTCTGCATTTGACTCATCCCTAAGGAGCAGAGGGCAGCCATGTTTATGGTGCCCAGGAGGCCATTGGGGGTTCAATATCTTGCCCAAGGATTCTTTGACGCATGGCCTTCTGGAGCTGGGGATTGAACCCTGATTTTCTGATCAGCAAACAACCACACTTCCCTCCTGAGCCATTGCTGTCCCATAAGAAAGTAACCACCTAGATTGATCTCTGCAAATACATAAGAGGCTACATTTGATTTGTCAAATATTTTCGTGTAAATAATACTGTACAACGTATTAGCTCACAAAGAGTTGATGTCTAGCACATTTGAACCAAACGTTTTTCGCAGTTTTTGACATGTTTTGCGATGGGCCTATCACACGTCCTGTTATTGCGATGACAATAAATTTTTGACATATTGTGCAGCCCTAGTAACATTGCTCATCAAAACAAAATAAATGACATAAATAAATGTTGTGACATTGCATCCAGCAAACATGACTTGGGCGTCCGTGAAGATTGGCCGTCTACCATGTGAGAGAGCAGGGTTCAAACCCCAACCCATTCCATGTGTCGAAGTATCCTTAGGCAAGATACTGAACACTCAACTGCCTTTCAGGTCTCTTTTGAAAAATAGCTTGTTAGTCTCAGTGGGAGATTACCTGAATAAATAAATGTTAAAAAACTGAAATATCCTGCTACCAGTGAGTTCTAAAATGAAAGCAAAAGGTGGTTCAAAATGTTTAAAAACTATTCATTGTTTTATTTTTCCGTATGGTAGCACATTTTCTATATTGCTGATTTATCTCATCAATCAAAATATTTTATTAATCCCAGGGGGAAATTAGATAAATCAATCCGTCCTGAGCAGCTTCATCCAGTGAGGGTCTCAGGGAGCTGGTACCTATCTCCAGCTGTCACTGGGCGGCAGATCAGTCCAGTAAAACTTTATTTTCCAAAAAATGTTTATTGTAATTGCCACATATTTTTTAGTAGTCTTCTTTTGTTTTTAATAGTGAAATTGCTTTACTTTTCATGTTATATTACGGTAATTTTGGTGAACTTACTAAAATCCTGTACCTTCTCTAGTTTTGGTAGTTTACTTTACACATGCCATTTGTTTTAATACATACAATTTCTGCTCTATTTAATTTGCCAGAAACGGGTTGCTGAGACAACAGCTAGAGAAGATCCACATAGGAAGAGAAAACGCAGTGAGGAAGAAGAGGAGAAGGAAAAACTATGGTTTGTTTTTTTTCTTTGGTTTTCTACAACACGTCCTGGTCTATCTGTGTAGCTCTTTTTTGCAGCAGTTATTTTATTTTAGAACAAGAGAGATGCCTATTGCCAATGATTTTTGGTATTTCATACATAACAGGAGGCAATTCAGCATTGTATCTGAGTGTGGTTAAAAGTAAAAGCCTTCATTGCAGAATAATTAAAAGCTCTGCGGTGAAGATGTTTGTTGTGACTGTGGGTCAGCCTGGTTTTTCACTGTGGTTGTGTGTGCGTTACTCACATTTGTTATTTTCTCCACACTCCATCTGTCGCATGTAGATGTTTATGTAGCCCCTTTCACACTTGTTCCAAAATATGGTTACATCTCAGAATGGAGAACCAAACAAAAAACATTGGACTTCTTCCATAATATTCAAATTTTTTTTTAGATATACCTGTACTCATCAACTCAGCTCTGTGACTACTTTCGTTACCAACTCAGACTTATCAACTTTTAAATAAAAGATAGAAACTCATTTGCATTTCATTGAGTGAAGTAAGTATTTGAACCCTCTAACAAAAAAGACTTAATACTTAGTGGAAAAACCCTTGTTTGCAAGCACAGAGGTCAAACGTTTCTTGTAATTGATGACCAAGTTTGCGCACATGTTAGGAGGAATTTTGGTCCACTCCTCTTTGCAGATCATCTCCAAATCCTTAAGGTTTCGAGGCTGTCTCTGTGCAACTCTGACCTTCAGCTCCCTCCATAGGTTTTCTATAGGATTAAGGTCCGGAGACTGACTAGGCCACTCCATGACCTTAATGTGCTTCTTCTTGAGCCATGCCTTTGTTGCCTTTGCTGTATGTTTTGGGTCATTGTCGTGCTGGAACACCCATCCACGACCCATTTTCAGTTTCCTGGCAGAGGGAAGGAGGTTGTCGCTCAGGATTTGACGATACATGGCTCCGTCCATTTTCCCGTTAATGCGGTGAAGTTGTCCTGTGCCCTTAGCAGAAAAACACCCCAAAGCAAAATGTTTCCACCTCCATGCTTGACGGTGGGGACGGTGTTTTGGGGGTCATAGGCAGCATTTTTCTTCCTCCAAACACAGCGAGTTGAGTTAATGCCAAAGAGCTCAATTTTGGTCTCAACAGACCACAGCACCTTCTCCCACCTTCTCCCAGTCACTCTCTGAATCATTCAGGTGTTCATTGGCAAACTTCAGACGGGCCTGCACATGTGCCTTCTTAAGCAGGGGGACCTTGCGAGCTCTGCAGGATTGCGGTGTAATGTGTTTCCAATGGTTTTCTTGGTGACTGTGGTCCCAGCTAATTTGAGGTCATTAACTAACTCCTCCTGTGTAGTTCTAGGATGATTTCTCACCTTTCTCAGAATCATTGACACCCCACGAGGTGAGATCTTGCGTGGAGCCCCAGACCGAGGTCGATTGATGGTCATTTTGTGCTCCTTCCATTTTCGAACAATTGCAGCAACCGTTGTCACCTTCTCTCCCAGCTTCTTGCTAATGGTTTTGTAGCCCATTCCAGCCTTGTGCAGGTCTACAATTTTGTCTCTGACATCCTTGGACAGCTCTTTGGTCTTTCCCATGTTGGAGAGTTTGGAGTCTGCTTGATTGATTGATTCTGTGGACAGGTGTCCTTTATACAGGTGACTAGTTAAGACAGGTGTCTTTAATGAGGGTGACTAATTGAGTAGAAGTGTCTAACCACTCTGTGGGAGCCAGAACTGTTCATGGTTGGTAGGGGTTCAAATACTTATTTCACTCAATGAAATGCAAATGAGTTTCTATCTTTTATTTAAAGTTATTTTTTCTATTTGGACCTCAGGACCGCAGAGAACGTTCAGGTTTTTAAGAATAGACTCAAGACCCACCTTTTTAGATTAGCTTTTAACTGATTATTATTTATTTAGTTTTTTATTCGAATTTTATTGGTCATTTTACTATTCATATAAGTTCTCGTTATTTTATATGCTACGCATTTTAATCCTCCAGTGTTTCCTCTGTGGAGCCCTCTGCCTTGGGACCGGTGGTCGGCGGTGGTGGCTCGGGCGCTCCCCGGTAGGGCCCGGGCCGTGGCGGGGGTTGCCACCCTCCATACCCGGGTGCCCTTGTTTGGTGTGTGGCTGCTGACCTGGTTCTACAGCTGACGAGGCAGAGGGCCCACTTGATGGCGTGTTGCTCATTACTGGAGCCATCTGAACTCAACATAGTTTTTACTGTGGTTTTGATGTGTATGTGTGGGTGTATGTGTGCCTGGGAATGGGTTTTGGACTGGGAGGGGAGAGTGTCATAATTGTTCTATGTGTGGGAAAGGGAGGGAATGTGGGTTGTATGGGTCATTTTAATCTGTCAAGCACTTTGTGTAGCTCGCTGGGGCATGAAAGGTGCTATACAAATAAAGTTTGATTTGATTTGATGCAATAAGTACGTCTCTGATTTAGCTTATTTTAGTTGTACACAAGACACAATGTTTAAGTTGTGTTCTATTAGTAGTTAATGCCATGTTTTTGGGTGCATATGCTGTTGTGCTGTGTTAAATTTGTTTCATCACAAATGTTTGACCAGGTTTTAAAAGCATTTTTAGTAACAACACTGTTTTCATCTCTTCCTCCCTGATTTGTATGTTTGACAAAATGCAGGCAGGTGAAAGAAATGGCCATGGCAGATTCAGGAAAGCTTTCAGTGACCAGCGAGGAGGTAAGGCTCCAGAGGAATGATGAAATGTTTTAGTTGTCAGAACTTTCATTGAGTAGGAAGAAGCATTTGGTTGTACCATCTTACACATTTTAAATAGGCAAAGATTTTTGCGATTTTCAATTATTTGTAGTTTTTCTTTTTTTTTGTTGTTGTTTTTTTTGTTTTGTTAGATGGTATTTTTAGCTCTTTATGGAAGTGTTAGAAAACATGTAGAATGCATTTTTGATCCGACTACTTGTGAAACCTTTGTTGGGACTGCCGTTGATAATATTAGCAAGGATATTTTGTCAGTATGGTTGATGTTTATGTCCCAAATGATTGCTTTGTTGTAAAGGTGAGTATCCCATGAAATGTTTTAGTAATTAAGTATTCTATCGAAAAAATCCATTGGTTCATTTAATACTTTCATATAAATGTACAACCAGCTATTCCCACGTTCACCTATTAAAAGCTGCGCTCTCTTTGCCATCAGATTCGTGCACGCTCTTGTGTGCATGCATATGTGCAGTGCTGCTAAAGATCTATTAAACTATTATTTAGCCTGTTTATTATTTAAAACACTTTACAGAACATCTTTTATATAAAAGCTACCAGTCACCAGATCTTACAGCTTTTGTGAATCACCAGCTTTTTTATTTATTTTTTATTTAAGATGATAAAATCCTGACAGGTTCACAGAGGTGAGTGAGAATCTTAAATGAAAACTGTGTTTGGCCTGCCTGAATACAACAGGTTGTCCTTCAATTATCCAAAACGTTGTCATTCTTGTGTAAATATTTTTAACACTGAGAAAGTCTGAAGGGGATGAGTCCTTAATCGTAGCATGGAACAGCTTGTGATTCTTTAGATAGAACATGTAAACATTGATAAACGGACTTGAAGGAAGTGACTGCCGAGCTACCAAACACCTAAACCCAAAATCTGGATTCATGGTTATATTGATTGTTAACGACAGGTGCCTTATTTTTCAAAAGACTCATGGCTGCCTATGGCAAAACTCTCTTGGTGCCTTTTTGAGAAAACAAGTGAACTTGTCCTGCCAGTCAATCCTTCAGGCTCTATCCAGACATCTCGGACACCAGTGATTGGACTCTTGTTGCCTAGATACTAAACATCCAGTCACAATAAAGCCATATCCAATCCAGTAGGGATCAGTTGTTAGGGGTTCCAGGAGACAAGTGGATTTGCTCAGTTATTTTGTGTAGTTATTTTTAAGATACCTGAATGATTATATATATATACACACACATACATACATATACAGTGGAGGAAATAATTATTTGACCCCTTGCTGATTTTGTAAGTTTGTCCAATGACAAAGAAATGATAAGTCTCAGAACAGTATCCTTTTAATGGTAGGTTTATTTTGACAGTGGCAGATAGCACATCAAAAGGAAAATCGAAAAAATAACTTTAAATAAAAGATAGAAACTCATTTGCATTTCATTGAGTGAAATAAGTATTTGAACCCTCTAACAAAAAAGACTTAATACTTAGTGGAAAAACCCTTGTTTGCAAGCACAGAGGTCAAACGTTTCTTGTAATTGATGACCAAGTTTGCACACATGTTAGGAGGAATTTTGGTCCACTCCTCTTTGCAGATCACCTCCAAATCCTTAAGGTTTCGAGGCTGTCTCTGTGCAACTCTGACCTTCAGCTCCCTCCATAGGTTTTCTATAGGATTAAGGTCCGGAGACTGACTAGGCCACTCCATGACCTTAATGTGCTTCTTCTTGAGCCACGCCTTTGTTGCCTTTGCTGTATGTTTTGGGTCATTGTCGTGCTGGAACACCCATCCACGACCCATTTTCAGTTTCCTGGCAGAGGGAAGGAGGTTGTCGCTCAGGATTTGACGATACATGGCTCCGTCCATTTTCCCGTTAATGCGGTGAAGTTGTCCTGTGCCCTTAGCAGAAAAACACCCCAAAGCAAAATGTTTCCACCTCCATGCTTGACGGTGGGGACGGTGTTTTGGGGGTCATAGGCAGCATTTTTCTTCCTCCAAACACAGCGAGTTGAGTTAATGCCAAAGAGCTCAATTTTGGTCTCAACAGACCACAGCACCTTCTCCCAGTCCTCTCTGAATCATTCAGGTGTTCCTTGGCAAACTTCAGATGGGCCTGCACATGTGCCTTCTTAAGCAGGGGGACCTTGCAAGCTCTGCAGGATTTTAATCCATTGCGGTGTAATGTGTTTCCATTGGTTTTTTTTGGTTGACTGTCGTCCCAGCTAATTTGAGGTCATTAACTAACTCCTCCCGTGTAGTTCTAGGATGATTTCTCACCTTTCTCAGAATCATTGATACCCCATGAGGTGAGATCTAGCGTGGAGCCCCAGACCGAGGTCGATTGATGGTCATTTTGTGCTCCTTCCATTTTCAAACAATTGCAGCAACAGTTGTCACCTTCTCTCCCAGCTTCTTGCTAATGGTTTTGTAGCCCATTCCAGCCTTGTGCAGGTCTACAATTTTGTCTCTGACATCCTTGGACAGCTCTTTGGTCTTTCCCATGTTGGAGAGTTTGGAGTCTGCTTGATTGATTGATTGATTCTGTGGACAGGTGTCCTTTATACAGGTGACTAGTTAAGACAGGTGTCTTTAATGAGGGTGACTAATTGAGTAGAAGTGTCTAACCACTCTGTGGGAGCCAGAACTGTTCATGGTTGGTAGGGGTTCAAATACTTATTTCACTCAATGAAATGCAAATGAGTTTCTATCTTTTATTTAAAGTTATTTTTTTGATTTTCCTTTTGATGTGCTATCTGCCACTGTTAAAATAAACCTACCATTAAAATGATACTGTTCTGAGACTTTTCATTTCTTTGTCATTGGACAAACTTACAAAATCAGCAAGGGGTCAAATAATTATTTCCTCCACTGTATATATTTTGAGAAATATAGCTGTGATTACTACAGTTCAAAGTCATATTATATTTATTATTTTTTAGAATTTTGAAGTACAGCCTAAATTTTGACATAGCCACAGTATTTTAATTTGATAAACATTTGAACTACAGCTTTATCTTCCCAAACACTTTGTTTAGAAATCTATGGATTATTCAAATTTGTGAGTACCACATTTTGACCAACAAAGCTTTTACGTGTCACTAGATGGCATACATTTGAAAACAGTTTCACCTTGTAGTTTCTTTCATTTATTCTCAGTTCCTGAGAGTTCTGAGAAATGTTCCCCTCACTGTTATTGCTGTGTCTTTCCTCCATCCTGACCTTCATCACGTGTTTTTTTTTTTCTTTTTTGTATTCTTCCATTTCAGACACCAAAGGCTTTCTCTGCACGCAAGATCTCTCTTGGCAGTGAGTACAACCTCCGTCATTGACCTCTTCTTTTGAAGTATTATTAAAAATTATTGATGCACCAAATCAGGTCCAGTACATTGTGTTATTTGTTAGGGTTTTTACAGGTGCTTAAAATCATGGACAATTTGAATTTAACATGTTATTTTTAAGGTTTTGGATCTCTGTGTGAATGGTTTTGCTTTCAGAATTATACATTTTTAAATTGATCAGAATTTTAAAAAATGCTTTCTGGTAGTTTTTATTGTGAATCAGATTTATATAAAATCTGCAGGTCAAAAATCAGTACCAATATCAAAACAAAAGAGAAATAATAATTTTAAGTTTATATGTTTTTTCTTGTTTATGTAAATTATTACCAATTGAAGGTGCTTAATTCTGATTGATAATAGAATCAGAAAGCATTTATTTTCCTTGCATGTGATTACAGGGAAACTGTAGAATAATAAGCAATGTGACATTCACCCCTTAACTTGAGCAGTCTCCTGGTAGAGGAGGAGCAATGTGTAACATGGTGCTAGAGCTGGAGCGAAGCGTCGATGACGTCAACGAATCGATTTAAAAAAAAAAAAAAATGTCGACATCAAATCCGGAAGTTGACGCGTCGCACACACTCACCACACGCACGCGAGAAACCAAAACACAGCAGCATGGAGAACAGAACTCCATCTCTAACAGCTTTCAGGCTCAGCAGCTTGCACTCCCAAGCTCTACATGCTACCAGAACACAACCCACCACCCTACCTCAAAGTTTTAGGAATACTTTAAACGCAGCAAAGGACAGAAACCCGATCCAGTGGTGGAAGGAGAATGAAAAGAGACTCACCGCCCTGGTTGCTGTGCTAAAATCCTGCTACATGTACTTTCTGAACGTTTGTTCTCAGATTGTAAGCAAAAAAAAAGCTAGCTTCACCAAAGAGCAACATGTTCCTCCACAGCAGGCATCACTAGGTCCGATCCCAGACCCAGATCCGTTCTGATCAGGAAAACCCAGAACCTGGTCCTGGGGAGGGGGGGCAGCCAGGGAGACACCCGAGCGCTCCTGAGGAGCTACAAGGGCCCGCGGTTAGCGCGACACCTGGCTCGCCCCCTGCCCTCGAACTGGACTGCACCATGCGGGTTCAGTTCTTCTTGGTTCGGGTCAGAGGAGGCCACTGTCCGCAGCGGTGCTCGCGCCTGTTGCCACGGGAGCACGCGCCGTTCGTCTAGCTGTGTTTCTCACTGTCAACAGCTGTGGCTTAAACAATATTAATACTAAAACCACACATTTATCTGTCAATGTCTTTATCAGAAGTTAGTCTTCCTTTAACTTCAGTTGTTTTCAGAGACTCACATTAAATACTAATAACCTCCAAAAGTAGTTTCTTTAGCCAAATATAAATGTAACTGACTCCCCCTGTTCTACAGCGATTCAGAGTGTAATACAGAGGAGGAGTTAAGTGTGGTGATGAGGGAGGAACACAGTGCTATATTGCACACACTAACAGAATAGCAGTTCAGTTTTATTTTGGGACTATGAAATAGTTTAACTAACACACTCAGGAATGTTTGCTGTGAACTGCACAGTGTTTGTTTTTGCACTGCAGTTTTTAAATCTTTAAAACAAGAGAGATTTATGTCAAACTGCAGCTCTTCCTTAGAAACTGTCCATTTATTTTGTGTTAAACACTCAGGAATGTCCATACTGTGCACCTCACAGTGTTTTGTTTAGTGCTACAACTTAATATTTTTTTCCAAACCTTTAAACTAGAGTTATTGTACTGTAAAAGAGTAAATACTGACAGCTCTTCCATGTTGTAGAACACTGCTTTGATTCTGTTTTAAGCAGAAGATGTTTGGCTTTAGAAAACAGTTGTACATGTAAGTAATTTATTACATTTTTGGGGGGCGGGGGAGTATTTATTTGAAATTTTATGATTTTTATTAATCGTGCAACAGAAAAATAATCGTTAGAATAATCGTCTAATTATCCATTAGAATAGTCGACTATTCAATAAAATAATCGCCCGAATAATCATTTTAAAAATAATCGGTTCCCCCAGCCCTACATGGTGCCCTCATATTTGTTGCCCTCATTAGTCCCAGAGTTATGATTTGGTCAGGGTTCCCACGGGGGACTAAAAAATGTCTAAAATTGGTCTAAAAATTTAACTTACTGAAACCTGCAAGAACCCTGTTTGGTGCACTAAGTCAAAGGACAGAAAGCTGGTGGATTCCACGGAGTTATACCATCACATCACATGCTGCTCCTTCAAATGGCTACACCCACTTTTGGGCAAAATGAAACCAATCTGCAGCTGCTGGTTAACCCACCATGAAAGATGCTAGTCAGCGCATTGTGCAACAATACTGTAATGTTGTTAGTTTACTGTAACTTCAACACAGGACAGAACCAGATTAGCAAAATAAAGCAGCATAATAGAAAAACATGAGATGTGTGGTGAATTAACAGAAACTACTAGTACCTGGATGTGTTTCTCCAATCTATTCCAGGCCTCTACAATGCAACACTTAGTTATGCAGGTCATACCTGAAGATCTAGACCGGTTGTTGTTTGTTCGCTCTGCAGAGGATTTAAAAAAAACAGAACAAAAAGTGTAGAGGCCTCATCTAGTGGTTCTTCTTGAACTAGCACATGCTATCCAACACATTAGTGGCTGTTATAAATGTCAGACATGTGAAAGTGTTTATGGGGAAAAGTGCAGTTTTAGTACTTGTTGGTATTCTGTATCAGCAAGTTTTCAAATATAAATACAGTATTAGTTTTGGGAAAATGTTTTATTGGTACATCTTTTTAAAAATCAGATTTTAGTTTTGCATCTCATTCATCTCAGTTCTATAAAATTAATTTTATGATTTATAATGCATGTTTTAATAGAATAATGGCAAAAATAAGCAAAACAGTTTTGTTCACGTCATCTTCATAATGCATAATTGTTCCTGTGATGCTGCATGTACTTATTCTGTATATTTTGACACATCAGGCAGTAAATCTTCTCCAGGCGCTGGCAGTGGGGAGGCTGAGCAGGAGTCTGGGCCTGTTTCTGGTCGTAAGAGAAGATGGGGCTCCAGCACAGCAGTCACTGCCAAGAAACCTTCCATCAGCATCACCACTGATTCACTAAAGGTAATGGCAGCAGATTAAAATAAATGTCACATTGTGATTCTTAGTGTTGCTCTTGGGCATATGGACTTTGACTAATGGAAAATTTTAAATAAGCAGTGTAATAATAGCTTGCAGCAAAGAAAAAAGCCAGTGGGCGATCAGTCAGCCAGTCTAATAAACAGCTTAACCACTAGTGACTGATGTATAAATGCACTCTTTTTTACCGCTTCTGTAATCAGTGGTAAATAGATGAAGCATATTAATCCTGAGTGTTTCCTCTTTCTTTACCTTCAGTCTCTGATTCCTGACATCAGGCCACCTCTAGGCCAGGAGGCAGTTGTGGACCTACATCCTGAGGAAGCTGCCCTTTCTGGAGCAGAGGATGAAGACCAGGAGCTCTCACAAGACCAGAACCTTCAGATCCGACGCACAGTCACACAGGTTACTGTGCTGCTCTTATTCCTACTGAATGACTTATCAGGTGCAAGTCACTTCACTTTTAAAATGTTGAACGCATGTTTCCTTTCCATTGATATCTTAAGGTGGTGCATGCTGAAGAGAATGGGCAAAATGAGGAAAAGAGTAGCAGATGTGAAGAGTTTGAAGAAGAGGATTCACAGGTAGAACAAGAAAGAATAAAGTCTCATGAAGAACAGATGGACACTTCCCTATCTGGAGCTGTGGAAACCCAATCACCTACTCCTACAAGCCAAGATGTTGAAATCAGCACTGGTATTCACCACAGTTTATACTCAATTAGAAATTTAAATACATTTTAGGGTAATTTAAAGTATTTTTTTAAATTGTAACTGAATCGTAAAAATGCCAAAGTATTTTTTAAACTAAAGAGGTGGAATAGTAGCATGTGGAATCAAAAAAATATTTAATAATTATTATATTTGAATGTTGATGTTAAAAAATGTGTTATTTTCATTTTAGTGACTTCCAGCGAAACACTCATTCGCCGGTCCATCAGCCAGCAGAGAACGGGTGTTTCCATCACCATAGATGACCCTGTTCGTACAGCCCGGCAGCCCTCGCCTGCTCGAGGCAAAGTCTCCAACATTGTTCACGTCTGTAACCTGGTAGGCTGAAGTTATTTGTTGCCTTGATGATTTGCACTGTATGTAACTGTACATGACAGATGGAAGACATAAGTTCTTGGATTATACCTCTAATAGCTGCTCAGTACTGTCAATTAAAACAAAAAGCACACAGATCATTTGTTTTCTTCTAAAGATGTCTTTATGTCATGACAGGTTTATATAACTATATAACAATATCATAAACTTTAGGACAAGTTCTTCTAAACACCTCACATATGCAGAAAATGTGAATAAAATTTATTCTAATCCAACTGCCAGCCAGTTCTTGTAACTAAATATATGTAGGTGTTTTTTAAAGTCTAAATCTGAGTTAAGACTGGTCTTTTGTTTAGGTGAGACCTTTCACACTTGGACAGCTGAAGGAACTTCTTAGCAGAACTGGCACTCTGGTGGACGACGGCTTCTGGATCGATAAAATCAAGTCCCACTGCTATATTACTGTGAGGTTTTACAAATGTCTTTCAAAGTTTAGAACCAGAGTGAGTTTTACCCTTTAAACTTCTGTTTGTTTTTGTGTGTAGTACTCAAGTATAGAGGAGGCAGCTGCTACTCAGGCAGCTCTCCATGGAGTTAAATGGCCTCAGAGCAATCCTAAAGTCCTCAGGGTGGACTTCTGTGAGCAGGATGAGGTGAGACTATCAGTTGGACAGGTTATACCTCCAGTCCTTAGTTGTGTGTTATTATAGAGTGCGTCTGTGCTTTTTAGTTGGATTTCCACAAAGGTTTGGGTGCAGCAGACAGACCCGTAGGAGAAGAGGTCGGGCCTGCCTCTGGGCGTGGACGAACATCAGGCCTACCCTCTCTGCTGCCTGAGCGAAACCAGTGGGCCGAACGCGAGCGTGAAATGGAGCGTAGAGAGCGGGCACGAGCAGAGCGGGAGTGGGACCGCGACAAGGTCAAAGAGTTTGGGAAAACCGGAGAGGAGAGAGATGGAGGTCCTCGAAGGTCTCGCTCCAGAGAGAGACGGCGTAAGGAGAGAGGGAAGAGCAAGGAGAAAAAGACAGAAAAAAAGAGTAAGTACCTAGTTTTAGACTGTATAAACTGTATATTTAGTGATATTGTTTTGTTAAATATTCCGTTTTCTTTGGGGAAACAGGCGAGGATCCTCCAGCAAAGCTCCTTGATGACTTGTTCTGTAAAACTAAAGCAGCTCCTTGTATTTACTGGCTTCCACTTACAGAGGAGCAGGTGAGACCCAAAGCACTGTTTACTGGTCAGTCGGCGTCATGAGACGGAAAGCTCATTCAGAACTCTCACTTCTCCCCGTTTTAGTATCTTCAGCGGGAAGCTGCTAGAGCCGAATGGAGGAAGGAGCGCGAGGAACGACGGAAAGAGCGCGAGAAGCAACGGAAAGAACAAGAAGAGGAGGAGGAGAAGAAAAGAGAAGAGGAGCGAAAGGAGAGGATGAAAGCTACAGGTGCCACAACGGGAGACCGGAGCGAGGGTGAGAAAGACAAGGACAGAGAGAGGGACAGAGACCGAGGTAGAGACAGAGACCGGGAAAGGGACAGAGACCGGGAGAGGGAGAATGACAAACGCAGGGACGGGTACCGTAGGCCAGGAGGCAGCTCAGCTCGCCGCTCACGCAGCCGGAGCCAACCAAGAGAAAGGAGGCGCTAAAGGCCGATGGGTTTGTTGAACTGTCCTGGAGACCACCTTCTTTTATTTGCCTTCACTACATGTACTTTGTTAAAACAGAGACCCAACAGAGGACCAATTGATGTTGTTTCCATCTCTCAAAAATCACTTCTTTTCTTTTGAAGTACATCTTCCACCTCCACAGTCATGCTTAAGAAGACTGTGATTTTTGCAGTGGTGTTTTCCAGTGCTCTACGTCTTTTGTCTCGTCAATGTCTTACTTTTTTTTTTTTAAATAATTTGCCAATATTTTCCTTGTTTTTATCCAACAGCGTAGCAGTATGACACACTGGGTGATTTCAGTTTACTCTAAAACCTCCTTTTTCTTCAAAACATAGGTGCGGATTATAATTTGCCATCAGTGGTTGAGTTTTTGGGGTAAACACTCTGCAGTTTGGTGATGGTTTCCGTTGTTGCTGCATGTAGTACAAAGCTACCTGTCAGTCCTGACAGGACTGAGCAGAGGTTTGCAAAAATCAGAAGGTATTGGAATTGTTTGGCATTTTGTACAGATCTATAAGAATATTCAGAAACAAGTCTTTAAAAAAATAAGGCAGCTCTGGGGTGTTTTTCACTTGGCGTGTAAAAACTACTAAGGCAATGCAGTGTTCCTCTTTCTCAGTTGAGAGATTAAATAATCTCTATGAAAGAGAATATATCACATCTGACACCATTTATGATTATTTTCTCATCTTCTTTTTGCTTCCTTCAGTTCTCAAAGTGTCGTTACCGACCTGAAAGGGGAGACTGCATTATGTTTCCCACCAATGGTTTTAATATTGTTTTTTATTGTTATTTTATCATTTTTAGTACAGAGATTTCTTTGTTTTTAATTTCTTTGAGTACGCCTATCAGTGGTGAATGTACAAATAATAAAAACTGAAGTTTGAAATGATTGTGACATTTGTTTTCTATTCATGCTGTAGAGGATTCCTTTGTTTTCATCCCTCTTTGGCATGACATTAAAAAAACAGTCACTGAAAAGATTTTTGTTCTTGGTGTGACTTTAGAGGTTAGCTTCTACTCCACAAGAGGTCAGTCATGCTGCATTAGCTCACTCATGACTGTTGAAATTAGCTAAAATGCGTCATAGAGTTAAAGTGTGACTGTTAAATGATCCTGACATCTAAAATTATTTGAATAATTCTCCTTCTCCCAGTCTCATCGTTTACTCAGTTTCTTTAAAATCAAGCATTTGCTCTCTAAGTTTCCTTTGTCCATCTTTCTGTTCCAAACTTTTATCCTGCAAAGCTCAGCAGTGCTTATATGTAATTACAGCCTCATGGTCGCTGAGTTTAACATTTTTCTGCCCTGATGCAACTCTGTGTCTGGCCTCTGCAAGGACCTTTAGCACCATCATCTCCCCAACACAGAACTCATTTGAAAGAGGGGCAGCTTAATTAAAATGACTAATAATATTTATCACTAATACAACCAGAAAGCAGATACTTTTTATTAATCTAATTGTGTTTTGAGGCATGCAAAATAAACATTTAAAGTTGAACTTGAGAAAACCTTAATTGAACTCAGTTTTTCATTTTGTTAAATTTGTAAACAAAATGATCACTTTATTTAAATTTGCACAGCATTTAATAAAGGTAATATTTAACCAGATTATAAAAGTTCCTTAAAATCTCTGGTTCTTACAAATTAAAGGCCTGGTATTTCTCAGTGATAGCTGTTAAGGTCAAATCTAGAAAATGGTTTGCACAACTTCATGCAACATCTCAACATCTTGCATGATTTGCATTGTAGATGACTCGGCTGCAAACATTTGATATTTTGGGTCAGTGTCTGTAAATTTGACTTATAACCAAATGAATATCTGAATCCTGATGTTTTTGTCAAAGAAGTCATGTGGGAATGTTTTCATCCAGTGAAGAAACCCTAGAAACTCATGAGTTGTGAAATCCAAACACATCAGCAACTAAACCACTACGATCAGTTTTAAGATTGGTCATCTGTTAAACTCCTTCCTGGGAATATCAGATGTAGACATGCTCAGATTCTTTGGAATATCAGTTGTGTTTTTAAGAACCTCACTTTTTTGTGACAAATTGGTGTTTCTGCAGCTGTCTTTTTCTTCCATAAGCAGCTGGTGGACCACAGAAGACCACCTGTGTCTGGTGGAGGGCTTGCCTCCATCATAGCAGCCAGTCAGCTGAGCAAGACCTCTCGTCCCAGTGAGTGGGCAGTAGAAACAATACGTTTTTGCTCTGTAAGCAGCCCCCTTCCCTCCTCTTGTTGTAACCACATAGGTTTTTGTCGTAGAGGCTTTCAAGGCTCAACTTTCAAAGGAGACCTCAGATGTGGCCTTTCTGATCTCTGTATCCATTCCTCCTTTAACTGGGAGGTTTTCCACTCTTTCACACGCGCTCTTTTAAAATGACTGTGTTTGTTAATAATTGATGAGAAGTTGGCCTGCGTGCTGTGAACATAAACTAGAATTTCACAGAAATGCACACACACACACACCCTCCCTCTCTCAACGCCCCGTTTTTTGTAATGACATGTATGTGCTTATGGAAACCAGATGTGGTCTTTGCGTTAGTAGGCGGCGGAAATCGAAGAATAAAATGTTGTGTGGTAGAGAATCGACAGGCTTCAGGATATGTGAGATTGAAGAACAAGGCGTTTTATGGTTTTGCTCCTCCTCTGATGTGGTTTCATGAGTTCATAGAGTGATTGCACGCCTGCTTAGATGTCAGAGCAAAGGGGGGAGGGGTTTCTGGAGCATATTGTTGGGTCAAAGCCAGGATATCCTCAACTTGTGGAGCCTGAATCCAAATATGAGACAGTGCTGTGAAAAAGAATTTGTTCTCTTATGGATTTTTCCTGTTTTTATTGTAACACCTGGTGGCAACAACTACAATCGAGTGTTTGTGGTAACTAGTAATGACTCGTCACTGTGGAGGAAATTTGTCCCTCACTTCTTTACTGAAACGTTTATTTCAGCCACATTTTACAGCCTTTTTATCTGTTTGAATAAAAAAAGAAGTCAGCCGTCTCCAATCAGTGCAGACTGTTGCTGCAAGGGTTTTAACAAACACATGAAAAAGAGCGCACATTTCTCCTTTTTTAGTTCCTCTACACTGGCTTCTGGTACATTGAATCCATTAAAACATTTTAGTCCAGGCTTTTAAAGCTTTCAGCTCCAGCCTACATCTCTGATCTTTTAGAACTCTTCTGAAAGGCTGTTAGTAGTTCCAAGGACTTGTTTAAGAGAGGAGACAGAGCGGTGGACTCCAGATTGTGGAAAGCTTTGCCTCCATCTTTGCGTTGCTGTGATTCTATTTTTTTCTGGTAGACAACAGAATTCATGGTTCCATGGTGGAACTGAACGTTTTCCAAATAATGTGGTTAATCACAACTACCAGTAATTCATGATTTAACAAAAGGTGCAATTACTTACATAGGGCCATGCTGACTTGGATTGCTGTTCCCCTTAAACAATTAAATCATAATTTTAAAAATGCATTTTATATTTACTCGGGTTATCTTTGTCTTATGCTCAAATTTGTTCACTGATCTGAAACATTCAAGTGTGACGAGTCAGCAAAAACAGAAGGAAGGGGGACAAATACTTTTTCACAGCACTGCAGAGATGCTCAAGTATTTTGCACCTGTATTTTTTTGCTTTCACAAAAAGGCATGTGAAAACATTCACTCTTGCTGCACCACGCCCAGTTCAAAATGCAGACATTGTGAAATGCAACAAAAGCAGGCGTGTAGCCTTAAACCGGCAGCTTCCAGCAGATTCAGCAGTGAGGGGGCAGAGGCAGCTGCATCGCTAGGAAAAACAAAGATCACAACCCAAACAGCTGGTGTGAGAGAAAACTGATACTGGGACATGCACTATGTGGAAGACAGAAATATGTTTAAATAATGAGACCCCTCCACACACACACACACATAGCTCCACATGTTCCTCAATGGGGAAAAAACATTCTGAAGTCAAAATGGGGGGAAAATATTTGGTGGTAATCATTCTCTCTCCTAGAACACAAACTTGGAGAAATTTAGGAAAACTGAGTACAATGTGAAGAACTTTGATAATAATAAATAATAACTGCATCTGCTTGAGAGTGCTGCTGCTGTTCAGGGAATCCCGAGACATCTGAGTAAATCCAGTGTTTATGGAAACACCTTTGGTTCTTTATTAAAGTATGTTAGAACTAGGTTTAAGTCATCACAGTCATTAATGTATGGCTACAGTCAAAGTGGCATCTCATTGGCAGTGGATGATGTCGAGTCTTGTTTTGTCCATACTTTTATATTTTAAAATGTATTTTTAGGTTTTCCATTTCATGATCCTGCCTATTTTAGCAAAATATCTAACGAACCACTGGATGGAAAGAAAGTTTGGGCAATAGATATAACAAAACATATTTCAAAATTGTATAATAATATGAAAATGTTAATAATGATACAAAGATGCAAAGGCAGTCTAATGAATCAAGCAAGTTTAGAGGGAAAATAATTTCCAGAGCAGGTAAGATAAAAAGTAAATTCAAAACCTATAATATTATTTACCCTCAAGATCTGGTACTGCATAGTAAAAACAACTGAAACTTTGAAAGGAGCTCAGACTACTATAATGAATTGCGTATGATAAAATGATGATTAAATTTGAACCAGGAAAGTGTGATTTCAGTTATAGCGATGGGTAGAAAATGTACAATCATTGAAAAAGGTGACATGAAAAACGTTAAAGAATAAAAAATGTTCTCTCAAAGATTTGTTTACGTATTTACAAATGAGGAATTATATTTAAAATGTGCAAATGAACAAAGAAAATATACATGCTGTTAAATAGATATTTACATAACAATTTGAGACTAAATGGGAATTAAAAGAGCTGGAGGAAGTGATCCCATGGTGGATGTGGTGAACTATGTGGAAATCACAACAAATTACAACACAAACACACAAATTAAGATCATTCACTTGGGGGTATCTTATCAACATGTTGGAGATGGTGTTATAGAAAACTCATAAATGCTCTGAGTGCTAACAGATTGCTCAAGAGCACACATAGCGCTGTTTTTAAGATTTAAACAAATCTCCATAATTTCTCAACATGAGTTTAAAACTGGCATCAGTTGCAAAAAATCATGTGCATTCCTGCAAGGAATGGCTTTAAATGTCTAGTCTGTTCTTACATAATTAAAGTTTCCTCATTGTAAGCTTAAAACAGTTCTCTGCACCACATTCTTTATAGTCTGCTGGGTTAGTGTAAAATTGTATTACTTTGACAATGCACATCTATATCTTAAACAGACATAATTACATTTTATCAGTAACCAGAAATTAAAGTATGACGCGGGGGCGGATCTAGAGGGGGGGCCAGTAGTACACAATAGTACACAAACTCACCGATACACGCCATTCCTACCCCCACTGGAGGAACTGGCAACCCAGTGCCTGGGGTGCCACTCTCACTGCTACTCTAGCAGCTGACTGGACACCTGACGCCAGGCACACAGAGGTGAGTTCTCATCCCTAACACCTGCTCTTAGGGCTTTAAACCCACCCAGCTGGCCTATGATTGGTCAGCTGGTCATTAATCAAAATAGTTTCAGCTGTGGGCCACTAAGACAGGAGCAACTGAATGCTTCTTCTGCCACAAAGTGTAGGGGGCCAAGGACAGACCCTTGAGGGACCCCAGTAGTTACATCAGAGGGAGCAGAGGTAAATGTTTTCAACTGAATGAATTGTGTTCTGTCAGCAAGATATGATTTAAACCAGCAGAGCGAAGTACCAGAGACCCCCCAGTGCCGCAAGTCTGTCCAATAAAGTGGAGTGAGAGATGGTGTCAAACGCATACTTAAGTCGAGGAGAATGAGTATGGTGACTAGGCCAGAATTAGCCGTCATTAATAAATCATTAGTTATCTTGATAAGTGCTGTTTCTGTACTGTGATGGGGGCTGAAACCAGACTAAAATTGCTCATACAAATTGACAGAAAGATGATGATGGAGTTGTGTGGAGACAGTTTTCTCAAGAATTTTGGATAGAAAAAGAAGGTTAGAGATTGGTCGATAGTTATTTCTAAGATTACTAGGGTCAACTCCAGGTTTCTTCAGTTTAGAATGGATTATAGCAGTTTTCAGAGACTGATGAACAGTACCAGTGGAGAGTGAAGAATGGATGATGGGAATAAGAGGTGCCAAGACTGGAAGGAATGCTTTGAGCAGAATGGTAGGGATGGGATCCAAAAGGCAGGTAACGGATTTAGAACTAGAGATCAGATGAATAATTTCAGAAATACAGTAGAGGGGAGCTTAAATACAGAAAGAGAATGTGAAAGGGGAAATAACGCCTCCTTAAAGCAGCACTCTGGAGGATTTCATCAAGAGAGCAGTTTTTTAATCTAACGTCCAAAGGCTCCTCCTCAAAACATCTCCACACGCTCGTCCGGTCGCGTGTGCGCGCGTGCACACGGCGCATATACATTGCGGGCATGAACTGTACAGCTCAATGTGTAGGGTTTAATCACTCACAGTTCACAATCTTATTCAAACACTACTACGAGGGTCTGATGAGCCCTCTCTGTCCCTGCTGCTTCTGATATTAGCTCTGTTAGCACCGAGCTGCTGCTGGACTCTGAAGCTGAACTTGACTCGGCCCTGTATGAACTTTCTGACCAAAATAAACGCGTAATCCTGTCAAGCCTTGCCATTCTGTGAGGTGAAAGGTTTAAAAATAAAAATAAATCCATCTTTAGCTGGAGAATGGGTAGGTTTTTAGTAGAAATGAGCCGTGAGGCAGAGACGCAAACAGAGAAACACACAGAGCGTCCTGTACGACAGCGCCCCCTACTGGTACAGGTTTGGTCGATGCACGTGCATGTTGAGAGAATGCAGACATTTGAATTTCATTGGCTAAAAAAATGTCGGCGGCAAGAAATAATGGAAAAGGGTCTCTAGAAGGAAGGAGGGTCTTCATCAGAATGACAGATGTTGTGGAACTCCTCGCCTCGCCTCGCCTCGCCTTCCTCCGCTTATCCGGGTCCGGGTCGCGGGGGCAGCATTCTAAGTCGGGCAGCCCAGGCCACCTTCTCCCCGGCCAAGTCCACCAGCTCCTCAGCTGGGACGCCCAGGCGTTCCCAGGCCAAACTGAAGATGTATTTCCTCCAGCTTGTCCTGGGTCGACCTGGGGGCCTCCTGCCGGCAGGACATGCCCAGAACACCTCCCGAGGGAGGCGTCCAGGAGGCATCCTTACCAGATGCCCGAACCACCTCAACTGGCTCCTTTCGATATGGAGGAGCAGCGACTCTACTCCGAGTCTCTCCCGGATGTCCGAGCTTCTTACCCTATCCCTAAGGCTGAGCCCGGCCACCCTGCGGAGGAAACTCATTTCAGCCGCTTGTATCCGCGATCTCGTTCTTTCGGTCACTACCCAAAGCTCATGACCATAGGTGAGGATTGGGACGTAGACCGACCGGTAAATCGAGAGCCTTGCTTTCTGGCTCAGCTCTCTCTTTACCACAACAGACCGGTTCAGCGTCCGCATCACTGCAGACGCTGCCCCAATCCGCCTGTCGATCTCCCGCTCCCTCCTTCCCTCACTCGTGAACAAGACCCCGAGATACTTGAACTCCTCCACTTGAGGCAGGACCTCTCTCCCGACCCGGAGTTGGCAATCCACCTTTTTCCGGTCGAGAACCATGGCCTCAGATTTGGAGGTGCTGATCCTCATCCCAGCCGCTTCACACTCGGCTGCGAACCTTCCCAGCAAGAGCTGAAGGTCAGAGCTCGATGAAGCTAGGAGGACCACATCATCCGCAAAAAGCAGAGACGCGATTCTCCTGTCACCAAACCCAACCCCCTCCACACCACGGCTGCGCCTAGAAATCCTGTCCATAAAGGTTATGAACAGGACCGGTGACAAAGGGCAGCCCTGGCGGAGTCCAACCCTCACTGGGAACAGGTCCGACTTACTGCCGGCTATGCGGACCAGACTCACACTCCTCTGGTACAGGGACTGAATGGCCCTTAACAAAAGACCATCCACCCCGTACTCCTGGAGCGCCCCCCACAGGGTGCCCCTGGGGACACGGTCATAAGCCTTCTCCAAATCCACAAAACACATGTGGATTGGTTGGGCAAACTCCCATGACCCCTCCATCACCCTAGCGAGGGTAAAGAGCTGGTCCACAGTTCCACGACCAGGACGAAAACCACATTGCTCCTCTTCAATCTGAGGTTCAACTATCGACCGGAACCTCTTCTCCAGTACCCTGGAGTAGACCTTTCCAGGGAGGCTGAGGAGTGTGATCCCCCTATAGTTGGAACACACCCTCTGGTCCCCCTTCTTAAAAATGGGAACCACCACCCCGGTTTGCCACTCCATAGGAACTGCCCCCGATGACCACGCAATGTTGCAGAGACGTGTCAACCACGACAGACCTACAACATCCATTGCCTTGAGATACCCAGGTCGGATCTCATCCACCCCTGGGGCTCCGCCGCTGCGTAGTTGTTTGACTACCTCAGCGACTTCTGCCCCAGAGATTGGACAGTCCGTCCCCAGGTCTCCCAGCTCTGGTTCCTCCTCGGAATGCGCGTCGGTGGGATTGAGGAGCTCCTCAAAGTATTCCTTCCACCGTCCGACTATAGCCCCAGTTGACGTCAGCAGCTCCCCGTCCCCACTGTAAACAGTGTGAGCGAGTTGCTGCCTTCCTCCCCTGAGGCGCCGGATGGTTTGCCAGAACCTCTTTGGAGCCGACCGATAGTCTTTTTCCATGGCCTCGCCAAACTCCTCCCACGCCCGAGATTTTGCCTCGGCAACTGCCACTGCTGCACTTCGCTTGGCCCGCCGGTACCTGTCTGCTGCCTCTGGAGACCCACAGACCAGCCACGCCCTGTAGGCCTCCTTCTTCAGCCTGACGGCTCCCCTAACCTCTGGTGTCCACCAGCGGGTACGGGGGTTACCGCCACGACTGGCACCGGCTACCTTGCGACCACAGCTAGCAACAGCCGCCTCAACAATCGCAGAGCGGAACAAGGCCCATTCGGACTCAATGTCCCCCACTGCTCTCGGGACGCGGTCGAAGCTCTGCCGGAGGTGGGAGTTGAAGACCATCTTGACAGGCTCTTCTGCCAGGCGTTCCCAGCAGACCCTCACTATACGTTTGGGTCTACCAGGTCTGCGCGGCATCTTCCCCTGCCATCTGATCCAGCTCACCACCAGGTGGTGATCAGTTGACAGCTCCGCTCCTCTCTTCACCCGAGTGTCCAAAACATACGGTCTCAGGTCAGATGATACAACTATAAAGTCAATCATCGACCTGTAACCTAGGCTGCCCTGGTACCAGGTGTACCGATGGGCATCCTTATGTTCGAACATGGTGTTCGTTATGGCCAAACTGCGACTTGCACAGAAGTCCAATAACAGAACACCACTCGGGTTCAGATTGGGCGGGCCGTTCCTCCCAATCACGCCCCTCCAGGTCACGCTGTCATTGCCCACGTGAGCGTTGAAGTCCCCCAGCAGGACTATGGAGTCCCCAGTAGGAGCGCTATCCAGCACTCGTCCCAGAGACTCCAAAAAGGGTGGGTACTCTGAACTGCTATTTGGTGCATAAGCACAAACAACAGACAGGACCCGTTCCCCAACCCGAAGGCGTAGGGAAGCTGCCCTTTCGTCCCCCGGGGTAAACCCCAACATACAGGCAGAGAGTCTTGGGGCTAACAAAAAGCCCACCCCAGCCCTCCGCCTCTCACCCGGATCAACTCCAGCAAAGAAAAGTGTCCAACCCCTCTCCAGGACTCGGGTTCCAGAGCCAACGCTATGTGTCGAGGTGAGCCCAACTATATCTAGCCGGTATCGCTCAGCCTCTTCCACAAGCTCCAGCTCCTTCCCCGCCAGAGAGGTGACATTCCATGTCCCGATAGCCAGTTTTCCCGTCCGGGGATCGGATCGCCAAAGCTCCCGCCTCGGTCTGCCACCCGATCCACAATGCACCGGACCCTTCACTCTCCTCCTGCAGGTGGTGGGCCCACAGTTGGATGAGCCCATGTCTCCGGTTCGGGCTGGGCCCGGCCGGGCCCCATGGGCGAAAGCCCGGCCACCAGGCGCTCGTCCACGGGCCCCAACCCCAGGCCTGGCTCCAGGGTGAGACCCCGGTAACCCTCCGGGCCGGGTACTCAGACTCTTTGGTTGTGTCTCCATGAAGGGTCTTCTGAACCGTTCTTTGTCTCACCCCTCCCCTAGGACCAATTTGCCATGGGTGACCCTACCAGGGGCACAAGTGCCCCAGACAACATAGCTCCTAGGATCGTTAGGGCACTCAAACTCCTCCACCACGATAAGGTGACGGTTCAGGGAGGAGGTTGTGGAACTCAACCCATAGGCACAAGTAGTAGAACCTAAGTTCTGATGAATTTTCCTTATTTTTTCATCAAAGAAGACATAAGTGAGTTGCAAAATTCATGGAAGTAGCAGTGGGACGGCAAAGAATCGGGGGACTTAAGAATGACTTTAAAGGGATTCTCCACCAGTAAGTTATTTTTTGTCTATTGCCATATTCCTCAGAGTTAGATAAGTGGGCAAAAACAATTTATAAACAGCCCAGCCGTTTTACTGATCCGGCAGGCGAATATTTGCCTCCAGCGATACTCCTTTAGCATTAGCTTAGCGTAAAACACTGTAAGTGAATGGTACCTAATAGCATGCTAGTAAGTACTTATTGAAACACAGTCACTGCCACAAGCATGGATCAACAGCTGCAGCACATTCATACATCATCAATTAATATCATTTAAAACAAGCTGTTAAATATTTCTGCATCAAGCCAATAGCGAAAGCTCTTAAAGGGCTGCGCCTATACTCATAGAATCTGGGGTTACGGTACGTAACCAATGTTTTTACAGCTGCAGTGTCATTAAAATCCAGCTGCATCACGTTACAATGGTTTAAATGTGTCTCAGTTTTATTTTTACCACCTCTTCTGATTAATCTGAACAAAAATCATTTTGAACTAATTTCACTTTTCTTCTCAAATCCTGCAGGAGACACTTTACAGCTGAGAGTCTAGAAAATGATCCACAACAAGTCAGAAAATCATTTTATTATAAGCTGTTAGCGTTAGCATGCTCTGTCAGCTCAGGTGAAGCATTATGGTTTATTTCCACCAGTGTAATGAATAGATATGTACACTACTTTTATGTGATGAGTTTCTAGGGCCCTACATAGAGAATCAAAAAGAAATGTAAATACACTACAAAATGGCCGACTCACTGTTAAGTGCCCTTGATAGTAAACAAGTGGAGGTTTTGAACACACTCTAGAAGTGTCAATAGGACTTAAGAAAGTGCTAATTGGGAAACTTGTCAAAGCAACCTACAGATGAAAATCCCCCATTTGCTTAAATAAAACAAACTATTATGTCCTGGTTTGTGTGTGTGGTTTGACAGAGGAAACAATTCGCCCTCCAGTTCCTGTTTTGGTATATTAGTGGTTCTGCAGGATGTGGCAGACGTCTAACTAATGCAAATGAAAACCAAGTGTATCCTTAGATCCATGCACCAACTCCCACCTTTCCATTATCTCACATCCTTGTAACTAGGCAGAGAGGCTCAACAGAAACCCTTCTCTATTCTTCAGTCTGTGTCACTCTGCGGGGACTTTGCAGCATGACGGCTATAACGAGACACAAAGAGCAGGACTTCCCCCGTCATTTCTATTCACCAGCCTGCAGGCCATTTACAGCTGGAAGAGGCACAGGATGTGAAACTCAGGGAAGTGCAGGCACTTAAAAACAGGCTTCGTAATGATCTCAATGTGGAATTTTACTGAATTTTAGAAGAAAATAATCCATTTAGATTAGTTGTGTGATGTAAGGGGAATTTAATCTATAGATATCAGCATTTTAAAGAATAAAAAAAATGGAAATCAGAAGCTGAAACTTCAATTATTTTTCTGGAAAAAGTAAGTACTGTAGTAAAAACATTAAAAAAATAACTACAATTAAACATTATATTGAAGTTCTTTATTGTTTTTTAAAGACAATAGGCAACAAAATATTTATGAAACAATAACAAATTTTACTTACCGTACTTTAAAATACAAAAGAAAGAAAAAGAAAAAACATACCTCTATTTGAAAACTTTGCTTCTTTTATCTGAACCTGACATTATTTAAGACAAACTGATGACACATTTCAAACGGTCTGATGGCCTCCTGAGACCTGGGTCCAACATATGTGTATTATTTTTTAAAATGTTTGACCTGTCAGGCAGTAAATTTTAAATCTTTTAAAAATATATGTACATTTTATTTAGGAGCGTTGTTTTAACATTTCACTTTATTATTGAATAATTAATTGAGAATTTTAGTTTATAAGGTCAGACTGGTCCCAACTAGATGAATTTATAAATGCACACCAAATAAAAGTTGGGTCTCAGAAAGATAGTTCAATATATTTTTCATTTATCTTTGTTTCTTTTTCAGATAAAGTCTTGCTTTATTCCCAGCAATTCCATGCCAAGCTATGATCAACAAACTTTATAACATGCTGGCTTTGTAGGTAACAGTCCAAATGCTAAACTGGCATGTCTGCAGTTCAGACCCGTCATATATCGAAAATATTTGATGCAATACGAAACAAAACTACTATAAACAAGGTCCTGAAATTTACACAAAACATCAAGTAGAATCTTTAGTGCTCAAACCTACAGGAGATTGTCATCTCAGTTTCCAAATGGCCCTACTTTTTAAAAAGTAATTCTGGTGTCCAATTTAAGTTTTATATGCTATTTTTGCATCACTTTTGATTAAAATTTGGCTTTGAATTTTTACTCCTTTCATTTACAGCAGCACAACCTTAGGGAAAACTGATTTGTGTCTGGTTGAATGAAAGCAATGAAGATGGCTAAAAGAAACCCGGACATTGTGGTGAGGTCTTTTGTTAGACTTTGTGGGAGAAAAAAAGAAAAGTCATTTCCCGGTCAGTGAAGAAAAGCTCTCCAGTTACAACGAGGAGAGACGACTGTGGGGAAGAATAATGCTGAAGCAATTCTTTTCTCTACTCTGCAGAGTCAGCTGGGAAAAACAGAAAACATCAAGTAATGACCCACGGCTAAATGTCTAAACCCACTGGAGTGAGTAGAAGAAGATAAAGACCATGCACATCAAAGATGTCTGCTGAATTTCCTTTACAGAGAAGAAAATGTATTAAAATGGGGTATAAACCATTACCAGGTTATTTTGATAGTTAAAAAGATGGTAATGAAAGGTAATCAAACAAATCCAAGCCAGATCCCCATCCCCCACCGTCTCATCGCTGCATCCTGCTGTGTGTCTGGCTCACATGATGCAGTTGGAATTCCAGATGTTGCTCATGGAATTCTGCTCCATCTCTGGCCTCCAAATGTGACTTAACACTTCTTGCTCCTCCTTCCTCCTCTCCCCCAAAAAGCCTTGTGACTGCTCTCTTCAAAACACTGCAGCACAGCAAAAACAAATGGATGCCCTAATTTTTTGCAGGGAAATACCTCATCATTATAATTGTATAAAGACCCATTTCTGTAATCATGACATATCATAGAGGCGTTGACCCCCACCCACCATCTTTATGGCAACTGTGATGTCTATGTGGCAGTTGTCCAGGGAGTGGGATCATTAAAAAGTGGGGCAACACAAGTTTGCTGTTAAAGATTTTATTGACTCAGTGCACACATGCACAGATTAAGGCATATTTAGCTGTGCAAAATATTTGAAAGGATGTTTATATCTCTATATTTGTGAGGACTTAAGCAAAATCACCCACTAACCCGATAACAATAAAACATTATGCACTAATTGTCAAACCCTTCATTTAAATGTTAAGTGCTGAGGAAGAGAAGATCTTCCACTTTTCTTGAGTGTCCTCGTTTCCTTGTGCTCGTTTAGCAACACGGTCCTCACAAGTGTAGTAAAACAAGAATCGCACACGCACACACACACACACACACACACACACACACACACACACACACACACACACACACACACACACCATATAGTTTAGATATGTTTTCCTGCTGTGCAGCAACGGGTTTATACAATCGTCTTCATCCCTGTTTCTACTTAAGCTCTGGATTCAGTCTACATTTTCCGACCCAGTTTAGGACCTGCCAGTTTCTGAGCCCCAGTAATGCCGCGGTGCGGTCGGTGAACAAGAAACCTGGAGGTCCAGGGAGACTGGAGAAGACCAGATGGAAAAAAGACATGATCAATGCAAGTGATGTGGCTGATGAGTCCAAGTAGGAGCTGTATTTTATGAATTTATTTACCATTACAGAACAAAAAGCAATTCATCTTAGTGAAAATCAGAGCACATAAAGCCTTTTGAAATGACTTTATTGTTGTAAGAAATTAGAGGAAAAGGAAGTACACACAATTTTACTGAGAAAACCAAACGGTTATCATCATCATCATCACTAGTATTATTGTTGTTAAGCTACCCGGAGACCCTGACTAACAATGTAGCACCATCATTTAAAATACTTAAAGTACAAAAGTAAGTACAAAAGGAGTCTTTTTTTTCTTTAGATCTTCAATTTATTTTAATTTGAGAGTGATTCAAGGTATAAAAAACAATCAAGTTTGAAAAAAATACATAACCCCTTTCCCCATTCACTGTCCCCACATGTATAAAATTAAGGCCATTTTCAAAAGTTTATGTCTCTGTCCAGCAGGACGTTTTAATGACAATATACAAAAACATTCTTTACTCGGAAAACAACAATAATAGTCATAATGCTAATGACAACATCAATCATAACAAAAATCAGCACAGACAAGTACAAAAAAGGAAAATACACATGCTCCATATGCAAGCAACATTTTATTTCCCTTTTATGGTCCAAACGGGCTCTGACATGTTGATTTACTGGAAGGGTTAGAAACACAGCAACTATGTCACTGTGGTTTTCAGGAGTGTGTGTTTATGTGAGTATGTGCAAGTTAACAAGGGGGGGAGGGAAGGGGGGGCGATGGGCACTGATTGCTCACACACACACAAAACCATGCAAGAATCTGCATTAAGATGCTGGTTTGATTTGGAAATTCACAAGAACACAAACACTGACCATCGACAACAACAACTAAAAAATGAGACATTGAAAAAGGCTAAAACAAACAGCAATGAGCTGGCGTCAGTTACCACCGGAGGGGAGGCAGAGACAAAGGGTGAAGAGGAATCTGAAGAACTGAGTGGTTGAGAAACAGAGTTAAATGAATCTAGCAGTGGTAAGAATATTAAAGAGACGGTCTCACACTTCTGCTTGGCTATCTTTGGTAATAATTTCTCAATTTTTCTCTTTCTGTCCATCTTTCTCCTCCCTCCCTTCTTTCTCTTTCATCTACACCTTGTCCAGTAGCGATCTTTGGAAGTACAGAATTCGGCGTGGGGTGCCATACAGACGGAAAAACACCAGGGCTGCCAACGTGGCAATCACACACACTAAAAGAAACATCGGCACAACCACAGCGACCGCTCCACTCCCGTTACTTGTTTCGATAATAGTCACATCCACGTCTTCAGTCTTCATCTCCTCATCTGTGTCCCCTTCTTCATACGTAGTTTTGTCATTATCATTCTGCTCCTTTTCCTTTTCCTTCTCCTTGTCTTTGTCGTGTCTACCTCCACCTTTTCCTCCGTCTGTCTTGGGATCTTCGTTAGGGCAGCCCATCCAATCACGTAGGGCTGATTTTGGGTATCCAGGCTCCACACGCATCCTCTGGTTGTCATACTTCCAGTACTTGTTGGCTTTGTAGAAGTAGGTATATGCTGACGGGTAAAAGAAAAGTGATGAACAAATCTGAACAAAACAGTCACAATGATAAATATGGTTATATGTTATAGACCCACCCTTACCCTGATCTTTGCTCATGAAGGCAGACTTGATGTTGTCAGGTACACCGTGCCACATACTGATAGATTTGGGGTAATCAGCATCGACGCTTTGTGTTTCTTCATTGAAACGATAATACCTGAACAAAAGAATGATAGATGGAAGACGAGTGAAGAAGCAGTTACTTTCAATTCCTCTGAACGGAACGCTTACACATGTAGACTTACAATCAAACTTTGACTTATAAATATTGAAGTTTGACTTAAATTGTTGGACTTGAGACTTCTGGTTTCCATCCATGAGACCGAAACCCTGTCTACTTTAAGACTCCGCTTCAGACTTGCCTTTGATAAATCTCATAGTTATACCGTAGTTAGCTTTAGTTATCATGATTCATCCCTTTAGTTCTGCTACTAGAGGCTCAGACTGGTTCCTCTATAACAGAAACATTTGTCTTATTGTCCCTAATGACTTTATTATTTTTTACAACCGAATTACGGTACATTTACTGCAATCAGTTGGTCTGAATCTGGACCTGAAACAATCTAGATTTGTTTCTTTGTTCAACGCTTTGAGAGGACTTGTGTTGTTAACTTTATAGAAATACATAGATTTGCCTCAAATCACAGAAATTTTGACTGCAAAACTAGGCAATTTCTCAAATCTCGATTCTCCTTTTTACCACCATGACAACTCACACCAAAAAGTGATCCCCATAATGAGATATCAGACATGCTTATCCAAGGTTAGGCCATGGAGGTAACAAATCCATGATATCCAGACATCCCTCCCCCCAGCAACACTCTCCAATTCATCTTGGGGGACCCCAAAGCATTCCCAGAGATGACATATAACCTCTCCAGAGCTCTGGTCTGCCCTGAGGTCTCCTCTCAGTTAGGCAGACTTTCAAATGGAGGTGACCTAGAGGCATTCTAATAAACAGACTTCTTCAATGCAGTTTCTAAGGCTGAGCCTGACCACAATGAAGCTAATTTCAACCTTCTTGTACCCTGAATTTTGTCATCTTTCAGTTTCAGTCCATCCACACCAGACCAGAACAACACCCTCATTACATTCCTCACTCAGTTTTCAGATAATTTGTGGTTGTCTTGGTAGCCAAAACAAATTATTTAACTATGACCATCCCTTAAAGTCTAAGATTCATAGATCGGACTTGAAAGACCTATAAAGTTAAGTAGTTATGGCTTTAATTCTTGATCCACCAAGAACTTGCATTAGATTTGTTAATGACTTTAAATGTGTTTTTCCTCTGGTCTTAAATATTTAGGACTCCTCTCAAGAAATGTCCTGTCCAACTTGAACCTGTCATCAGAAACTTAAGTTTTACTTAAAGATGGAGACAAAGTGCAGCACTCAATAAAGCATGACTTGTGAATTGTTTCAACAGAAATACTGTCTTTGAATTCTTTTGAATAACTTGTTTTACACTTTTGTATAACTGGGTCAATTTCTGCTAAGCTTAATCACAAAAAAGCATTTTGGGTTTTGCAGAAATATATCAAATAGAGTAGTATGAACTTATAACTGGACAAAAAAGTCATGAAACTTCCACTTCTTGTGCCTCAATGGGAGGCATTTGCAACAATGCATGTGGCTATTTGTACTTCATGATGATTAACTGTCATAGTTTTATTTGTGTAATAAGAGCTGCAGCTGAGCAACAATTTCAGTTCCCTTTAGGTTTGATTTAATCAAGAAGCTGTTTTTAAACCAACGGTTAGTTCAGTTAACATGTTTAAACCATATAAGGTCAACAGTCAAACATATCTTGAGTTTGGTGGCGATACCAGGAGACTTTCCTTAGAATTACAATCTTTTAAATAAAAGCACAGTTTTAGGATGCACACACAGTCAGTCACCCACAAGCAGAAGACTAACTTGTTAGCTCGGAAGTAAAACGTCTTTCCATTGGGGGTGTAGTAGAGAGCAGCATCTATCCGATCTTTAGGGACCCCAGTGCCCATTTCTTTAAGATACTTGGGGTAACCAGAGCCCAGAACAGATTCACTGAAGACCCAGTACCTGTCTCCTGCAAAGACACAGAGGTAAGAACCAAAGACCCATGAGAAAGAAGTTTTGATGTTGCTCTTTTAATGGCAGAAAAGTTAAATGTTTTTCAATTTGTTTGATAGAAACCAGACTGACCTTTAAAAAAAGCAAATTTCCCATCTTCCCTTTCAAATGCAGCATTAATATGAGTAGGCAGTCCCCTCCAAAAGTGGCCAATCGGCATTGGGTATCCATCCAACACACGGCTGTTACGCACCCGCCAGAACCATTTATCCTGAAGCGAAAAATAGGAAGAAAACTTACCATACTACCAAACAACTGGGCAAATTAAACCAGAGCCATAAAAGCGAGTTTACCTTAAACACAAACATTTCTCCTCTGAAGATGGCGATGGTGTCGAAGTGTCCATCACAGATGTCAGGGCCAAAGTGAGGCTTGTCTGGTGAATACGTGGGCTGAGGCTTGTGTTCGGGTGTTCGTGGTGTTAGAGGAGGGGGTGAAAGGTCTGATCCTGACCCTGTGTGAACGAAGGTGAACGATAATTCGATAGAAGACCAAATTCAAATTTTAGATATATTTAAATAAATCTTTATCACAACCACTGTAGTTTGTTTAGACAAAATAGGTTATATGGGTTTATCTCTCAATGGGGAAGTGCATTTAAAATTTTGGGATAGCTAGTTTTTAAAACTGACCTATTTATTGGTTAATATTAATATAGCAACTATATAACAATGCATTTTCTTTTATCAAGAAATTATAAAACAATATAACAGCAATAAATACATAAAATTGTCCCGTTCCACCTGTAGATCCTCCACCAGAGAGCAGTAGACATGTATTGGGCTGGATATGGCAGGATTTTAATGAAAGCACTAATACTAATACTGGTCGCTTGAAGTGGTTTGATGCTAATTAGTGACAATAGTCTACAAGGGGTTAAATTTACAGCTACAGCTATGAGTTGGGATGATTATAGAGAGAATTAGTGAGTCCAACAGACCATAGATTTGTTGTATGCCTCTTCGGTCATCGTCAGGGAGCTGGAAGTTCTCCGTGTCCATCCACTGGTAGAAGGGAGCCATGATAGCTGAGGGGTCATTAGAGTGCTCAAGACCCAAAGCATGACCCAGTTCATGAACCGCAACAAGGAAGACATCGTTACCTGAAACAGCAGCATCACCCAAAAAACAACTTATTGATAGGAGTTAGGCCTTAATGCTGCTGATGAGACAAAAAGGAGGAACCCTCCTCTTTCCTCATTTCAGTGACTCATAAGCACATTACCTTACACATCAATAAATCAAAAATAAAATGAGCTAAAAGTCATGTGAAGATGTGTTTTGCTCAAAAAGCTGACACCACAAATGTCTGTGGCTGCTGTGATTCAAAAATAAGCACATTCCTACAGGCGTTCAGTGCCTGACACGAGTCTGGACCTGACCCACGTTTTGCTTGTGACAGCAGAATCAAAACACCCAGACTCCAAACCTGCAAGTAACTTCCAACATTTAAGCTTGTTGTGTGTCATCAGATCTCAGACAATCTCTGAAGCAATAAAATGTCTAACCGTGCAGGTCCTGATTTCCAATCGTCCACGGCTCAGCTGCATCAAAGTGGGTGTCCCCACCAATGCCGGTACCAGGAAAATAGGCGTGCGCCAGGAAGCCCCCCTCGCCATCGAATGGGCTGCTGTCGCCATGAAAACCCTCAGCGAAGAAAATCATGATGTCGGCAAACTCCTCCACCTTGTCCCGTATGTAGCTGTAGGGAATTTCCCGGAAGCGGAGCGGGGTGACACTCTCCCACACCTTGAAGGCCTTCCTGATGGCCTCGTGGGTCTCGTGCTCACCTACTTTTGGGGTGTAGTTCTGTATACTAAACAGGGGAAGGGTGAAAAATATACTGTTAGTTTCAGAAAACAACAATTTGACTCACAGTAAATCATGTTTCATCAGTCGGCTTTGCTGACTTACGAGAAAGTGATTTCCTTCTTTTGCCATTTTAGGTTATGGGTAGCGTATCGCTTCCTTCTCAGGTTGCTTTTCAGCTCAGCTCCAAACTTATCAGGCACTCCGCAGCGTGGTCGAGTCATGGCCCTGCGAGATGAAAGGCACTCAGCTTGCAGCCATCAGGGGTATAAGATACAGCTATGCCTCACTGTAATTTACACATGGAGTTAAGATTATGTGTGGTACTCACTCAATGGTTTTGTCATCGAAGGTACCGGTGATGGTGAGGCCGTAGAACCTCTGCATTGTAGAAATGGCTGAGGAGACGGAGTGAGGCGAGCGGAGGGTGTGGGTCCTCAAGTCCCCTGGCGGAAGGTAACCATACTGCTGCAGCCATGACTGCAGAGCCAAACAAACAACAAAACAGACGAGTGGTTAAATTTTAACAAAATAAAACTATAAAAATTCTTCCCTTAGTTCAAAACAAACATCAAAAACAGGCAAACACTCTTGACATATCAGCTGATTTTGTTGATGAACTGGGTCCAAGGAACTGTTTTTGTTATAAACATTTACAAGGACTACATGTTCGGGAAGTTTTCCTGCAGCTGCAACAAAAACACATTCCACACCGACAACCAAAACAAGCTCTTAAATAACGTCTCCCTGTGTTTTCTGTTATCTTGTGGCCTGAAGGAGTTACATCACTTTCATGCACCTGGCAGGTCTCCGTTTATTTATTAAACTCAGATGCTTTTCAACCATCAACATTAGTCACTCCAGTGAATCTGTGGACCATTGCTGAGTGAAACTGGGTTTGAAAAAATCCAGGACAGTTCAGGTTTCAACAAAAAAAAAAAAAATCCCACAACACAGAAACCGAGGAAAACCCCACAAGAGTTAAAGATTGATCTCTTTTTTTGTAACCTAATTCTGTCACAAATGTTAAGCCATTTGAGCACACTGGTCACTGAGTTAAAGCTTGACCTGACTTTCCCCTGGAAACCGTTTTACCACAGTTCTGGTTTGACATCTGAACCAGGGCCAGTGGCTTTGCTCCACACTTCTCCCACACAACCTCTCCTACACTCATGGCCTTTTAAGCTAAAAAAAAAAAAAAAAAACACTGAAACTATTGCAAGCACAGTTAAACCTGAAACCACTTTGATATTTTGGACTTTGTGAACTTCTTATGCTGACAAAGTGATCTCTTTTTTTTAAACATTTTGATGTACTCAATTTAAAAATGTTACCTGTTTTGTGGTATTTGTTCTTGCATGGTATAATCTGCTTGTTTTGGATCATTTGGATTCAGGTGTGTGAGCCAAAAAGGAGAGAGATGAAAAAAGGAGAAGACAGGGAGTGTCCCTGTCCTTTTTTCACTTCAGGCCTTGGGCAACCTCAGCCGATGTCTCCAGTTGAGCAGCAGCGTCAGTCAGTAATTTAACTGGGAATTTCTTCTGAGTCGCATCCAAACCTCAGAGTCAAACTCTTCCCCCCTCGTTCGTGTCTCGTCTTTGCTTCATCACTCCCTCCTCCTCTTTCTCATCCCTCACTTATGGAAAACCCATAGACTTCAATAAATCCTGAACGACCACACCCTGACCGCCTCAATTATTGCTTTATAGCATATCTGCTTTTAATATTTGTTAAATGTATTAAATGAAAAACATTTTTCGTGCCTTGTTACAGTGTTTTACTACTATGAATTTGCTGACATTGATTATGTTGTGTTTTTTGTTGCATCAAAGATGCTCATTCTGAGCTTTTGGCTTTTGGAGTTGAGTTGCAGCTTTGGAGGCCCTTGAAGGTCAGATTTCCTCTCCTCTGTCTCTGTTCTAGAGAGACACGGAGGTCTTAGTGTTTAGACTTCACCCCTGAATGAGCCCTTTCTGGTTCTGACTCACTCAAGGAGCTCCAGCTGACACATAAAGAGTCACTGTTACAGCACAGATACAGTACATAAGAGGGAAATAGGAGTACAAGAAGGACATGATGGATTTTTCTCAGGGCTACATAAAGCAATTTAAAAGTGAAGAAGCTGCATTTTGTCCTAGTAATAAATAAGTTTTGATTGTTCCTTGTCATCCTAGGACATCATAAAGCATTACAAGGAAACATTTTAAGACCTGGTTTGTCCCATTTCTTTTCCTTCACTTCTACTTTTTTACAAATTCTAATTTTGCCCGCAGCTTAGACAAAACCACCCTGTTGAATGACTGAACACTTGTTTTAACTTGAAGTCAGTCATGGGTCCCTCAGGTGACTTGACAAAGTCTTATTCAGTGTCACACACTGCTATTTTTGACCAAGTTGGCAGGCTGGGGAACTAAATCAGCAGCAAGAAGAGGAAGTGGACACTATTTACAGTAGCATAAGAAATTACGCTAACATTATAGACCCTTTAGTTTGGGTTTCTCAGTCTTTTTTTCGTCATCTAACATCACAAACGTGATATGAACTCATACAGAGACGACTAGTCATTTCAGATTGTTGTCCATTATCAGGAGCTAATTATTTTTAATATTATGCATGACTTTTTTATTCCAACCATTCATCATCTTTTTATCTGACTTGGTTTCAGAAGTTTTTTTTTTTTTTCAAATTTCTGAGCTACTTGACAATGTTTCCCTAATGTTAATTTTCCCTGAGTACTAACAGTCCTGATTAGTTATGACTAATGAAGGTTTTTAATGCACTTTAGATTTTATTTAACTTAAGACCTTTTACAGTAGCATATGCTATATTATTATTTAATACAATATAATGTAATATAATATAATAATATAAAAATATAATATAATATGTGATATGATACCAAAGGACATTCAAAGAGGCATACTTAGCAAATTTTTCATTTTTTAAATGCGCTATGTATGTATGTATATGCTAATATGACCCTTTGCAGGGTTATTGAAAACTCACTTAGCTCCATCTGGTGCCTGGAGTGGATCCAAAATACCACGTTGCAACTTCTGAGTCTCCTGTTTGGTGCCCCGGAAGTCTCACAAAGCCACGTATCTCGCAAGGGTTAGGCTAACCCAAAGTGGTTAGCTGTTATGCTAGCACCGGAGTGTTTTTAGCAGAGGTGTGGACTCGAGTCACATGACTTGGACTCGAGTCAGACTCGAGTCATCATTTTGATGACTTCTGACTCGACTTGGTAAAATCTAGAAAGACTCGCGACTTGACTCGGACTTGAACGTCAATGACTTGCGACTTGACTCGACTTGCGTGTGTTGACTTGATGATGACTTGAAGATATTTGATATTTTAGCACTGAAAACGGCTCTAGATCAGACCTATTTGACACAAATGCAGCCTCATCCCTCACTGGCGCTGCTAAAAATCTCCCTCGCACCGCAGCGATCAGCTGATCGGCGGGAAAACTCTCCGACGCTGAACGTGTCTCTGAAGTTCAGCAGCAGACACACATTAAACCAGGAGAACTCAAATTCAGATCCTAAAGGACCCCTTCTATTAAGAAGTCCACAATCCGGAGGAGTCTGTAACCTCTCTGCTTCATGATAGCCAGCAGAGTGACCTGCTGCTGCTAAAGAGAAACTAAACAGCAGCTGATCGACGTGCTGCTGCAGGGGCGTGTCTAGAACTTTTCTCTGGGCAGGCAGGGGCAAAGATTATAGAAGGGTGGCCCACTAAAAAGTCCATTGTATTTAAATGTTCTGCAGTCTTAAACAGCAGACCAACATTTTGATTATTTTAATTCATTTATTTACTGAAGTAGAACACATGGATCTGTTTACCATGCAAAATCAGAACAGAATCAGTAGAACACAAATGAACATTTTAGTACATCAATACATCGTCTGCCTATGAATGAGCTTTCAAACATCAAAATAATAATAATAATGTAGAATTACTGCAGTTTATGCATATTATTAACAACACATCAGAGATTAGGACAGCTCATGTGTCTGTTTTTGTGGATTTTGGCAAAACATTCCACAAAACTATTCAATATAATGTGCAAAAACTGACTGACAGCTCTGCTGGGGGTGATCAGGCAGGGTGGCCAATCAGATCTCAAGGGTGGTCAGCACCACCCCTGTGGCCCCGCCCCTGCCTGCGTGGACCCAGCGTCGACTCACAATGACGACGTGGATTTAATGAAAGAACCAGAGCTCTGGAGACTCTGTGACTCATTGGTCAGAAACTAGCGGTTCGCGGACCGGATCCGGTCCTCCCTCTGATTGGCTGTAGTCCAGATATTCCTTGTGTGCTGCAGTCAGACAGGTGAGTATGCTAGGCTAGTCAGATGAACAGAGTGGATTTAGTGGATCAAGAGAGAAAACTCAAATAATTATTAACAACTTTTCATCAAGTTAAGATCTGAGCTTCTGAAAATCATGACCAATGATCTTATAAGGTTAGGTCAGACCTGGTCCAGGTTAGGTCAGACTCTGGTCTAGGTTAGGTCAGACCCTGGTCCAGGTTAGGTCAGACCTGGTCCAGGTTAGGTCAGACCCTGGTCCAGGTTAGGTCAGACCCTGGTCCAGGTTAGGTCAGACACTGGTCCAGGTTAGGTCAGACCCTGGTCCAGGTTAGGTCAGACCCTGGTCCAGGTTAGGTCAGACCCTGGTCCAGCTCACTGGGTCCTTTGTCCTGCTAAAGACCCCCCAAATGGACAAAAGCTCTAAATTTATAAACAACATGATCAATGCTCTGACCAGGTGTCTCCTCTACCTGCTGCCTCTCAGCGTCAGTCAGCAGCAAACTGATCATCAGATCAGCTTTAACATTAAGTAATAATTATTATTTTATTTAATAAAACTGAAAAAAGACTTCAGTTCTTTTAAAATTATAACTACTTTAAAAAACAATTGGTCAGGTATTTTATTAGCTTTGTACATTGTTTGTAATATTTTCTTACAATATTGAACATCTAGCCGAGGCCAAAGATCTAGAGACCAAAGGAGGTTTCCATCTGAGTGACAGGTGTCCTTCTGAGAGACAGGTGTCCACGATGGAGGATCGTCCATCTGACATTTAGACATGAAATGTTCAGGTTGAGACGTTCATGAGAAACATGAAGTTAAAACATTTGAACTGATCTTAAAATGTTTCATGTTTCAGTTTCAGCTCATGAGAGAGATTTATCTAGAAATCATTTATTAGAACAGTCTTTAAATTATAATTGGTCAGATGACTCGATTATGACTTGAAAATTCAAAGTTAAGAACTTGGACTTGACTTGGACTTGCACGTCGATGACTTTGGACTTGACTTGGACTTGGTTGTGTTTGACTCGGACTTGACTCGAGACTTGACTGGAAAGACTTGTGACTTACTTGTGACTTGCAAAGAAGTGACTTGGTCACACCTCTGGGAGGTCCTACCTCAGGTGGAGGAGTTTAAGTATCTGGGGGTTTTGGTTAACAAGTGAGTAAAGGAGGGATCCGCAGATCGACTGGAGGACCACAGTGAACTGGTCTGTCAGAAAGCAAAGCTCTCGTCTCGATTTACCAATCAGTCTACGTTCCACTCCTCACCTATGGTCACCAGCGTTAGGTGATGACAAAAAGAACATCGTGAAAACATTTCTTTCATATCCTTCCAGGAACCTGCAGTGACTTGTTTTCCTACAGGAGGAGATGGAGAAAGTGACCTTTTGCTCATCAAATACTCAAATTTGAAGATTTAGAAGATTGACAGCTCTCTGGATTTATTTAGATACACATTATACAGGTCTGAACAGCTTACTCAGNTTTTTAGCTCATGATTGCTGCTTTTTTTTAATCTCTCCCTGCTTGAACACAACTGATTTCTTTGAAGGAGTAAATAACTGCTCATGTAGAAAGCAATGAAGGCTGAGGAGATATTTCAACAGTTAGATTTAAGTGTTTCTGAGCAGAAACAATGGTGCTAACATTTTTACGGCAGTGATTTAAAACGAACACCAGGGGGAGCCAAAACAAGCAAAACTGCATAGTATCCCCTTAAGATACAAAATTATATGTTACAATATGAAATGGTATGGTATGATAATTTGATATGTTTTGTTACATTATGCTACGATACTTTCTGATACGTTACGTTCTGTTCTGGTATGCTATGTTACATTCTGTTATGTTACTTTACATTACAATATGTTACATTCTGTTCTGTTCCTCTAGGTTAGGTTTTGTTAGGTAAAGGTTAAGTTACATTAGGTTACATTAGTTTACATGATGTTAGATTGTGTTAGGTTACTTTATGTTATGCTAGGCTAGTCTCACTTCTGTGGCTACCATGTAGTGTTCTGCCATCAGCATACAAATGACTGTAATGTAAAGCACTTTTTAGTCTATGACTTAGAAACACACTATATATGTTGCGCTACATTTTGTTATGTTACGTTGTGTTACGTTGTGTTATCTTACAATATGTTATGGTATATTTTCTTAAGTTATGTTGTTTTCTGTTACATTCTGTTCTGTGACATTGTGTTACATTTTATTACGTTACATTACGTTGTGTTCAGTTACATTACATTCTGTTACATTACGTTGTGTTCTGTTCAGTTACATTACATTCTGTTACATTATGTTACATTATGTAATGTAAATTTTGTGATACAATGATATATTTTGATACAATACAAGATGATACAAAATACAATGTGAAATTTTATGACACCATACTATATGACATACTGTACTTGTCCCTTTGGGGACATTAGTTTTAGGCTGTTCCATTACCTGTCTTTACAAAAAGTCCAATAGCAATATATAACAACATGAAAACTTTGCAAGGCACTGAGCAAAGAGGCTCTTTGGAAGGATTTTAAGGTGGAGTGCATTCACGTGTGGTAGTGTGAGTTTAGACGGATGGTGTATGTGATTTAAACAATGATTTCTATGGTTGTCACCAGGCAGAGCTTTCCTCTGGCATAGAATGAGAAAAGAAGAAAGGATAGCGAGTCAGTTGTTCCGTTTGATGACGGCCAATGGAAAGAAACTTTGGGAGTCAGGCTGAGACATGTTGGGTACACAGCACACACATGCAGCTGCTCATTATACATCCTCTCACTTTATACAGAAAGCTGTAGTATTATGCTTGATGACTTGAAATTATAACTCCCACTTCATTCACAACCATTCATTACTGCATGTGATTGTGTGGTAAGAAGTTTCTGTGGGCAAGTAAGTTCAACCCAACGCCTTCACAAACTTGAATTTTTTTCTTGCTGGATGAGCATTGAACTTGACGTATTACTGAGGGTTTTATGACCTCTCCCACCTCTCCACAAAAGACCCCCTCAGCAAACATACGTATACAAGCCTCTTTAAGTGTGTGCAAACCCAGCTGTTATGCATTAAAACTGCCTCTTTTAGCCAACACCAACAAGATCCAAGGACACAAGAATGGAAAAACACATCTCAGCCACTGTCATAAGAGCAAAAAGGATGGCAGGAGCTTGTCAAAAGGAGAAAAAACTTTCAAATAAAAAAGATGAGGTAATTATTTTATGTAGTTCCCAATTTCCTTTAACTCTTCTCATCTTTCCTCAAGGAAAATGCCCCCATGCCACCCCTAATGACTATCACAATGTCTGAAAACAGCCCTCCTCCTTCCTTCCTTTTTTGATTTAAATGACAAATACGACTCATCTAAGATGTGCTAGAATCCTTTTAATTCTCCAAACTTTTTATAGGATAAAATAATTACATTTACTCACACAGGATGGATGTGTGACAACTGTGTTTTACATCCTGTCCTACTCAGCAACTCATTTTTATAATATTTCCCATATTGCATCATTCTTAGTGCACAACAATACCCCTCTTTCTGGTCTACAACAGCCCCCTCACTGTCCTTCCTGTCTCGCCTTCATCATCTCATGTTGTGACCATCAATCATCCTTTGTAGTCAATGATCTCAGCTTATAGCCATTTCTTTTGCATCCGTGTAGACAAGAGTGTGTGTGTGTGTGCGTGCGTGCGTGCGTGCGTGCGTGCGTGCGTGTGTGTGTGTGTGTGTGTGTGTGTGTGTGTGTGTGTGTGTGTCAAAGGCAGGTGGGTGCTGACACATCAGGGTCTTTTCTGAGTTTACCACTTCCTGTTTGAACCACAGACCACAGGAAATGACTTGTGTTGCCTCACAGTCTGCAGGTGTTTATCTCACTGACCAACATACACCTACTGACCTGATCAAGCTTAATATAGGTTAAAACACAAACAAGACTGGGAACTGACACTGTGGACGTGTGGGTTTGTAGGGGAAGATTTGAGATCAAAACACCCACCAAACATTCAAAAAAGAAAATGCAAGACACTTAAACAGAACACTGTAAGTTAATTTTTCACATAAAAGCCACAATTTGTCATTGTGATGGTCAAGTTGAATTTTCATGTGTGTTCAACACGATGTGGCATGATGTATCATCCAGGAAATCACAGTGCTTAAAACCACAGTTTTGTTTAATTTAATTTAAATCCATCCAGTGGTCCATGAGAGATTTTTCTAGCAGATCAACAGGGTTGATTCCAACAGCTAACATCAAAGACAGCAAAAATCTGTGGTTAGCAGTTGAATTGTGATATTGGGATGGCTCTCAGCTACTATTACATTACATTTTAGCTCAATAGAGGAAGTACCTGTAACGATGTGGACCCCAGTGCATTCTGGGAAAGTGAGAGCATGTAATTTGCCAGAAAGGAACTCTTATCTGTATAACAACGGTAAATGGTTGCAGAGTTCATACTTTGTGTACTATGTAATGTATACTATACATGTGTGTGCAAATAAATGAGACAAACATGAGAAAAACTATTAGATAATTAGACTCCAAATACTGATTTATTTCTGTGTTCATAGTCTGGTAAATCCTGAACTGATCCATTTTTAAAATATCTTGCTCACCAGTCCACTTTATGCAGAATCTCATCCTTTGACAACTTAAATTCCACTCTTCTCTGCCCAAATTGTAGCTTCTAGTTTACCAAACCTGCTGGTAAGTTAGACTCCAAGTATGCTATGCACTGAGGCATGAACGGTGGCTTCATGATACCGCCCCTTCATCTCTCTTTATGTGTGAAATTTACTTAGTAATAGACATTTTAATTGGCTAAGATTAGCTGTGGCAGCCATCTTGAATTAGATTAACTTTCTGTGAGTTTCATTTAAATCCATTCAGTGGCTCAGGAGATATTTTACTGACAGTAAAGGCGATCAGACACACACTGACACAGGCAAAATAGTATCATCCTTCTTTCTGTGGGCGGTGATAAATACTTTGGCTCATTCATTATTAGTGGTCAACCAATGCTGAGCAATTTTCACCAAAGTTATTTTCTTACTAGAATGAAATAATGAAACTTTTTTATTGTAATGTCTGCAAACCTTTTTGTTGGGCTGTGCTTTAACTGTGTCATTATGGTGTTGTTTATTTTTAAAAAGACTGTTTCCAAAGAAACTGTTAGAGTGAGCAGTAATTGACTGAGCAAAATTACCATATATCCCAGTTTACATTCTACAGTTTATGCTTTAAAGTCTTCAGTATAATTTAGGACAAAAAAAGATTGAATAAGAACTCACAATCAGTTGTTATAGTGTCAAACATTTACATTCACACACACATACAGTGTACTAACTTTTATTTTGTACACAATTTTTAAACTTGAAGTCAAGTTTTGGACAAAACATTTACAATATATTTGAGATTAAACATTTTCACAAATAGTCAAAGTTCACAGTGAAGTCTACTGGTAAAACATCTTATACCAGATTTGATTACTTTTTTTTCCCAAATTAATAATACCGGTAATTATAATAGATACATTTTCTATAATTGTCTTAGATTTGCACTTCTCTATATAATGTACTTACTTTTTACATGTTTTCTTTCTACATTTTTAGCGCTTGTATTATTTTTGCTAAATGTTACATAAAAAGGAGAAACCAACCAAAAAAGGCCTATGCAGAAAAAATGTAGGCTACATTGTAATGTTTTACATTGATATGTAAGTAATATTGCAAATGAAACTCAAATAGATTTGTAATAATGCAACTTTTTACAGTTTCCTGCTTTCATATTTCAACAACTGAAGTAGTTGGGTTTTATTTTCCCCCCAATACTGTATTTCATTTGAAAATGTATGATTCTTGTTTAACTATCAGGCTTCTTAATCACAGGACATGAAAGAAAAAACACAACCTAAATTTAAAACAAGTTTATTTGTGAAATGTGAACCTGAAGCTGCTTTTAATCCTGCTAAAACCACAGCTCCCACTATTTAAAAGATTTTTCTGGCTGGTGTTGCCCCTCCCAATATGGCCGATCTTTTGCTGTATCACTGCAGTGTGTTGAGCTGGTTTAGTATGTCTCTGCCGGTGAAATGTCCCAGTCTGGTTAGTGTGAAACTATTTTGAAAGTTATGAAGGATGTGCCTAAGATAAAAAATCTGTGGAGAGAACTTGACTATAACCTACAGACAGGGTGGCCAGGTGTCTGTTTCCTGTGGCAGCTGCCGCCTTGTAACGCCACATCCTTGAATTATTCCTTAACTTCCTAAAAGATCAGAGCAGTCAGAATTCAAGCAGGATCAGTTCGAGGAAATCCCTAACCTGGAACTGAACTTTATGGTGCTTTTGGATCAAACTGGAAGTCGTCATAATGTTTTTGTCACAGCTGATCAAGCCGAGATGCCTCAGAGTCTCTCAGATTGTGAAACCCACCTCCTTCTTCAGCTGCTCAGATGTAATTCAGAACAGATGTCAGCAATTAGCCTACATGAACAGAACCCTATACCCACATCTCTCAATTCCTCCATCTATAAAAATTCTCTCTGTCTCTGCTCCAACCACAACTCAGCCTAATGCATTACTTCTTCCTTGATTTTTTTTTTCTTTTGTAGCTTTTGCACTCTCAGCATTTCTCTGTGTTTTCATGAGCACTATCATCATTATGGGCTGTTTCCTCTAACCCAGGGTCAAAGCCCTTCCCATCTCCATGCAGAAAATATTGTTCATCAGAATTTGGAGGACTAAAGCTCTAATGTCAGTCATAAAACCAGGACTAAGAAATAAAAAGGCCTATTAACCCTTAAACTGGCAGGTTAACCAACATTTTAATATCTTAACCCTTTATAGGGCAAGTGGTCATATTGGATCACTTGAGTGTGCTTTGAATTTGATTTAAACTAAAATAACCCTGAAACTTTGATTTAAAGTTTTTTTTAGAAAGCAAGAAAGAAACAGTGTTTTTTTTTAGTTAAAAAGTGCAACCATTTAAAAAAGTAAATGCTAAATATGGTCAATTTAATCAAATTAAAAGGAAAACAACAGAAATGCAAAAGTTAAAAAGTACAAGCATTTAAAAAGTGAACACTAGATAACCAAATAGAATAGATTAATGAAAAGAAAAAACTATTTTTCAAAACATTAACACAAATTTAAAGATTAATAACAAGAAAAACTACATAAAATGTAAATGTAATACCCTACAAATAAAATTCAATATATAAAGCTTTTAATTTCCAAGGATTTCAGTGAATTAACTATAAAGGGTTAATGAAACAAACACTAAAATCAGCAGAATAAAGGGTTAAATATTATTGCCTTGCATTATTATGACCTGAAATTGTTATACTGTTGTACATTTACATTATGTTATAACCCTTATTGTCCTAATTTAATTAGAAAAATGAAAAAGTTGTCTCTTGCTCTTTTTTGGTGTGAAATTTAAAGAATTAAATAAAAGACAGTATTGCTGTAAAACATGCTGGCTAAATAAACATTAATGACTTTTTGTTTATTTTTCTGTAAACTCAGCTCTATGATCAGTTCACTTATAATCTAGTCTGGGTGTGTGTGGCTCCCTGCTTGTTTTGGTCTGTTTAAGTGAGTTAAGTTCTCTGTTTCTGGTTCGTTTTGGTCGACTGAACTCGTGTGGAGTGAATGTAAACGTCTGAACTGATCGGAGGCCTGTGTTTCTGCTCTAATGTCTCACCTCCGGGTTGACTTGTCGTTGCGTCGCTCCGTGCGCTCTCAGCTCCCAGACCAGCGCCAGCAGCAGCAGCCGGACGGCAGATTTCAGCTCTGGTATCATCACTTCTTCTCACTAAAAAAACACGTGTCTAACTCTGGTAGATCGATCCTGTAACAGTTTGGACAACTTCTTCTTTGCTTTTTGTCAAAACATTATTTATAGAAAAGGGGGGGGGGGGGGA
>SSNR01000049.1:1865169-1956200 GCA_006937965.1 Callopanchax toddi | reverse complement strand
GGGGGGGGGGGGGGAAGGCGCAATTGTCGTTTTTTCGGCGCAAGAGCGCGGTCCACTTGGCGAAAAGCCCTTAAAAAACTAAAACTCGTTCAAACTTTTTTTAATCTGTGCATTCTTCTCTTGTTTTGGTGAAGAATGATCAAATGAACTCTCCTTAGGAGGGGGTAAAAAGTCTTAGAGGAAGAGATTTGGAGCTTATGTCCAAATTCAGCTTGCGCTTTGCTCCAGATGTTGCAGCCGACTTTGTTTTTCAAAGAGAGAGAGAAAAAAAGAAACAGCTCTGGCTCCTCCTGTCTTCTCTTCCTTGGCCTTCAATCGGCTTATTTTGATCCCCCTCTTCTCTTCCTTCTGCAGACGTGGTACTGTGATACTACACCCTGGAGATCTTTAGATGGAAAGTTGTAAACCTCCTCCTAAATCAGCCCGCCTCTCTTGGAAAGCTGGACTCAACCTGATGACCCATCGGTCTTGGCACGGTTTGCTTCTTACCCATTAGGCAGCGATTAAATGCCTTAATGCCCATTAAAATGCGCAAAGGGAGCTCAGAGAATCTGCTGGATGATAAACTATTTAACAAATGACGCAAATTCAACAGTTTAAAACTATAAAATAGCACATGGAGTTCAGACTTATTTGATTTATTTGTGGGGAGATATTTCTATAAAACGTGTTGGAAAATGTTAATGAGTTTGTTTTAAAACTAACAGATTTTTACTCTGAAAACTTAATTCAAAACAAAAGTTTTAATATATATATATATATATATATATATATATTTTTTTTTTTTTTTTTAAATAATATGTTTTTTAATATTTTATTTCGGTTATTCTGAATTAGACTGATGTTGAACTCGAGTGAAATCACATTGTTTTAAATGAGGAATGGCACCCTCTATTGGGCAAGAACTGTAAGTGCTTCTCGAGATGAAAGAAAAGTCATTTATTCTGTCAGTAGCCTTTTTTCTTTATTTAGTTTTTGGAGACAGTTTGACATGAAGTTCAGCAGGGGGCAGAGAGGATTGTTGCAGGAAAAGTTTACTTTTAGACTTAATTTCACTCAGGTTATTTGACAGATTTCACAAATGACATGAAACAATATTTAACTCTTTAAAACTTAAAATATGAAATATTTTGTAAAATGTAGTTAAAAGGTATTTTTGGCTAAAGTTAATAAACTATACATTTTTAACGTATTTATATGACAATATAACAATAATAAAGAATAAAATTTACTATTTTCACCTGTAGATCCTCCACTAGAGGGCAGTAGACATGTATAGAACTGGATATGGAAGTTTTTTTGATGAACGTACTAATCCTGATACTCGATCTGGTAACTTTAAGGTCAGAAATGGTTTGATGCAAATTTGCAATAGTTTACAAGGGGTTTACCCAGGGGTGTTTTTTCTGCAAAATTTTTATTTTTTTTTTCACCAAATTCCATTAAGGGCTTATAATCAGTTGTGTCAAACATTTGCAAGGACATAAACAGGAAACTCATATTTAATACATTATTTTTAAACTTTAGATCAGTTTTATTTTTTCAAAGCAACATCTGCAATACTTTAGAGATTATTCATGTTTCAGAAATTTAAGAAATATATATATATATATATACACTTTCTTTTTCTTAAATACATATATGTATACGTATACATATATATGTGTATATATATACTGTACATATATAAGTTTATGAATCGACATCAGTCAACAAGTTACCACCGTGTTTGTTGTATAAAGTCTCTTAAACAGAACACTTTTTTTTACTCCAAAGGGCTTTTAATCTGGAGATACTGAAAGTACAGTTTACAACAAACAGACATAGACCTTGATATATATTTATGAACCTAAAGGTATAGTAATGTTAGTAACTGCAAATGTGTTACGAATATCACTTTTAGTTCATACAACAACACTAATAATATTCACAAAGCTGAAGAGCAAAGATTGCACACTAGATCATGGCCTCTCTGGGCTCACAAACACTGCAGATGTGCTTCTGTTCTGACATGAACAATACAGCAAAAAGTAAATTACAATGACATGAATTTTTTAAAACCACAATATGAGAATAAAATACTTAATGACTCCCACAGTAACACATTCATATTTATTTGCTTTCTCTTAAAAAGCTGTATTAACATTATTCCTGTCTCTGCAGGAATTACTGAGATTTGAAACAAAGCTGGATTTGTCAAAAGTATTCATTTTTATCTGAATGAACTTTTAAAAATCTAATTTGGAGGAGAGTACATCACAGCAGCCCCAAAATGTTTACAAAATGACATAAAATTAGTTCAACTTGTTTGTTAGTTCACTTGATGCCTCAGTTAGAAGTTGATAATATCATCTGGGCCTGAATTAATTAATAACACAACCCATGTCTTTGTGCATCAATTTTTTAAAAACAAACTCAGCAATAACACAACAGGACCAAGCTGACTTACAACATTCACATGTAGACATATTACTGTGACATTCAAACTTACAAGTTGCCTGAAATGTGTTAAGGAAGCAATACGAAGGCAAACAATTACTGAAAACACCAGAATACTTTTGACCAGTCATGCTGTGTCAAATTAGGAACTTTTTTTGGACTCCTCCCCACTTTTCTCTGAGGTTCTTGGGTCAACATGCAATCGACCAGATGACCTTGATGGTTGTGGTAATTCGTTTTTATCTTTTCCCGTGGCGTTTCTGTCATCACTTGGGTCAGTACTGGTGCTGAGGAAGGCTTGATACTGGTTCCAAAAACCTGCCGAGCTCCTGGTGGCAGGAACGTTTAAGGATGCCAGAGTTGTAGAAGAAGGAAGTTGGTCAGAGGACGAACGACTGCTTCTGGCTGATGGACGTGATGCTTTGGGGACCCCAACATGGTGCTTCATGTGCCCCTGGGAAAGAATACATTTTAAATCAATTTGATTTGTACTTTCATGCTAATAATTATAAAAGCATTGGGCAATAAATGACTATAAATAATCCAAATAAATTGTAACAGAAAGTGAAATTGAAGGGTAGTCTAAAGGCCAATTCATACTCCACGAGAAGAAAGAACTTTCTTCTCGTTGGGGGTCTGCGAGAACAAAATGAGGTCATTTTGTTCTCGCAGACCCAGTTCGGCAGCGCTAACGGCCAGTGGCGTCTCGTCATGTAGGGCCGGTAGGTCCCGGCCCCACCAGCCACCAGATGGTGCTGTGGGGATCAGTGGGAAAGAATTGTTCGTTTTTAGACTAATACTGCATAAAAGCCCATCCTGTTACTAAGATATTCTGTTATAAATATTTGTGTAATCATATCTAAGCCTTTGCTTTGATACTGACAAGCTAAGGAGGTTAAATCCTCTTGAAATCCTGGCGACGGGCCAGCCCCTTGCAGCCTGTTTAAAAGATGAGCATCTGAAAATCACTGTGCGCATGCGCAACACGCTGTCAATAGACACACACGGGGCACGAAGCGCTGGGCGCCAAACCCAGACCATCCAATTAAAACACTGGAAATCACACGTGACGTTACCTTCACGTTCGGTGGGAAAGCAGAGCTTCTCAATCTAGTGTTGTTTAGCTCATGAGCTACCAGGACAAAAAGACAATTCAAAGTAGATTTTTTAAAATGATTTGCATCTTTTCTTTTAAAGAAATGAACAACGCTGGTGAGTGAACCTTTATTTGTAATTTCATGTATAAAATAGTTGTTTTCTTAAATTAGATTTAGATTAAATTGCATTTTTAATGTGAAAGTTTGTGCTACAGTTATATATATTTGAGTTGTGCCCCACCTAACGGCTTGTTCTTGTGCACATCAGTTGAGCCGAACTTTGTTTGGCAGGATGTCCGAGAACAACTGCTGTGATTGGTCAGAAAGGGAGGATGAGCGTGGTTAGTGCGGTTAGCGGTTGACGTTTTTCTCCGGCGCCTGCTGTGCTGCTTTGTGCGGACAGACCTGAAGGGTCATGGTCTGGATCGACCTGAGCTAGGAGGACCAGCGCGGACCCGTATGCCTCCACTCCTCACGGAATGAGGACGGATCGTTTTAAACTACACACACACCCTGCCCTCCACACACACACACCTGATAGGCACACTTGTATGACACGTTGCTGAAATAGTTCGACAACTGAGTTCTCGTGGAGTATGAATGCTCCCTGCTGAAACAAACTTTTTTCTTGTTCTCACAGACCCCCAGCGAGAACAAATTTCTTTTTTCTAGTGGAGTATGAATAGGCCGTAAGACTTTACCAAAGCAGATTCAGACTACATGTTAAATTCTTCAACTTATACTGATCATTTAATTTAAATTAAGGTTAGCTGAAATTGTTAAAGCTCTGTTAGAGCTAAAAACCATTAAGTTTTATCCAGGTAAGAGCTTTGTTGCACAACTATTAAAGTACGTCCACATTTTATACCCCAAAAATGTTTCCTAACCTTCAAGCCACTGCGACTGGCGTACTCTTTCCCACACTCAGCACAGCAATAGGTCTTCTTCTCGGGACGTGATATTGGAGATGGGAGGGTTGGAGCCAGGCTGATGGGCACAGAAACATCCATCGCTTCACTTGAATCCAGTCCACTCATTTTAATTCGTTCTTTACAATCCTCCCTCACGTATGAACCAAAATGAAAGCTCTGACGTGTCTCTCTTGCAGAAGTGGCTGCTCTCTGTGATTCACCTGTCAGTTCAGCTGCTTTATGATCTGCATTCTCCACTGTGGAGGTCATTTTGGGGTCTTTGTCTAGGACAGCAACTTGGTCTTGTTTTGGCATTGGAGATGAAGGAAACTGATCTTTGTCCTCATCCATGGGTTCTGGTGATCGGGGCTTTGGAGAGACCGAGTCTGATTCCAAAGCTGCCTTTGTTCTATCGTCACAAACTTCTTGAATAGGAATGAGATCAGAGGTGGTACTGGGACAAGAGTAAGCATCAATATCAGTTGTGCTTTGAAAGTCCACTAAGTCAGGCTCAGTATCAAGAAAGTCATCCAGTGTAGATGATTCTCTAAACTCTTCCTGGTCCACCAGAATAGCAGGAGGTGACTCTGTGGTTTTGTTACCACCGGAGAGAAGGGGTGAAGGATTCGATGTAGGGATGTAGGTATCAGCAGGTGGTTGTTTTTGGATGTGATTGTCTTCACAAGCTGGCATAGCTTGGTCTGAATGCTGGGAAACTGGCAGAGGTGCACTGACACAAAGGATAGGGGGGTCTGCAAGACCTGATGGTGACGTTTGCGAGTAGGGATTTATAAAAGGGTCAGGGCTTAGGTCAATGGGGGGGATTTTTTCTGGGCTGGAGGATGGAGAATTGCTTAGACTTTTCTTAGCAGATTTGATGCTAACAGGGATTGAGCCAACTGGTAGTGTTTGAGATTGTGAACTTGGAGCTGGGCTCTTAGATTGGCTTGCCAGAGGAGGTGTTTTACTTGAAGCAGGGTTTTGGTCAGTGGACTGGGACTGTATCGAGGATCTAGGATTAGATTCAGGTGGAATCTCCTGTTCAGAGTCCTCTGCACCATCTGGGGGCAATTGTCCACCAAGGTGCATCCGTATGTGGTGTTGAAGAACAAGGGCATTGGTAAACTTACGCTGGCAAAGTGGGCATGAGTTTTGGACACGTGCATTGGGTGGACGGGCATGATGGGTTGCAAGATGTGAGCTCAGGCTGCCTTTAGTGGAGAAGGATCGTCCACATATCTTGCATGGAAATGGACGTTCTCCAAGGTGTGTGGCCTGGTGTAGCCGCAGTGCTCTAGGACAACTCAACACCCGTAGACACACCCCACACTGATTAGTTGCCAGGTTATGTGCTGAACCAGTGGTGCTCAGTGATGGTAGCACACTACCTGCTATGGCACTTGACCCATTGCTACTCATTCCTAGAGCAACAATCATCTCACGGGTGAACTGCGAGACAGAGGTAGTGACAACATTTGAAGCTGGAGATGCTACAACATATGCAGTGGAGGTGCTGGTTAAATGACTATTGGGTGAACTCACTGAGGAGGTAGTGGTACTGCTAGATAAAATCTTCAGCATGGAAGTAGGAGTAGAGGGGGAAGTCCACGAAGAACAGGAAAGTGGAGGAGCCTTTTCTAGCTTCTCTACTAGTCTCTGCAACTTAGAGGTTTCAGATGTAGGGGTAGTGTTAGCTATGGAGGAGGGCAGCAAGGATGGAATGGTGGTGGTGGGTTGACCCTGAACTTTAGGAAAGGAAGAAGTGGGGAAAGAAAGCTGGGAATGGCTAGGAGAGGTAAGCTGTTGGGAGCCTACAATAGAGGGTAGCTGAGTGCGTAGCAAGTCTAATGCAGACTGGCTGTACGGGGATGAATGTGCAGTCTGTGTAGAGGAAGAAGCAGAAGCGGTTGGAAAAAGAAGCTTAGGTAGGTGGGCTAGCTGGGAATAAGCTGCAGGTGGGAGCAGTGGTGCATGAGGGGGGGTGTTTTCATCAAAGTGCTGCTGTTTGGCACCTTTGAAGAGACCAACAAAGGTAGAAGAGGAAGACAAGGAAGGGTTTGAGAGTAGGGAGGTAGCTAGGGAAGAGGTGGAGGTTGAAGAGGAAGGGGATGACTGTGATGAGCAGGAGGCAATAGAGGCTGCAGCAGCAAGAGCAGCAGCTCTATTTAGCTGCAGGAGAGAGTGAGAAATCAAAGACAGGTCCACACTAGGAGGTAGAGGTAGAGTAGAAGGAGCAGGTTTTCCAGAGGTTCCAAGAGAAAGTCCACTACTAGTAGCAGTTACGTCCAAATTATTTCTGCATCTTTCATCCTCTACCCTGTTCTTTTGCTTCTTTTGTGTAGTATGCATTGCACCAGCACTGCTGCCACTGCTAATGATCTGTCCTAAGTCTGGTCCTCCAGGGGAACCTAATGCTACCCCAAATAAAGATGGTGGTAGAAGTGAAAGTGAGAGCTCTGGATTTTGTTCACGGTGGCGAAGAAAGTGCACCTTCAGGTTGCCTCGTGTTGTGAAACGACTGAGGCACACTGGACACTTGTAGGGTCGTTCCCCAGTGTGTGAACGAATGTGTATCTGCAGGGCAGAATCGCTGCTGAAGGTTTTTCTACAAAAGCGACATACATGCTGGAGACGGCCCATAGTGTTAGAACTAGACGAAGAGTCAACACCACCAAAGGCAGTCTGCACTTGTGAGTTTGGGATAATAGATAATGATGTAGGAAGGGATGAATTCAGAAATGACAAGTCACTTTGCCCACTTGTAGTGGCATTGGAAGATTTCTCATGAAGATAGCGATTGGGTAGGGTCACAGCTAAAGGATAGGTAGAAGAAGATGTGGAGGTGGCTGCAGAGGAAGTAGTGGAAGAAGGGGAACATTGAGAACTTTCCCATGGATAACCATGAGTAACTGCAGTCCCCCTTGTACCTTCTGTTTGTGATTTGTGAGGTTGCAAAATTTGAGACAAAGAGGTGCATGGCTGTGTGGGTTTATTGGTTGTCTGAGAGGGGAGCAGGGAGGAGAAACATGCTAGGAGAGGAGCTATAGAAGTGGAGGGTTGAGCTGCAGATGGCTGGGAAGAGTTTTTGCTGCTTTCCAGGCAGAGCTCAGGCAGTGGAGAGAGGATATACTGGGACGGTGCATCTATGCTATAGGAATCCCCACCGAGGCGTAGCACCTGTCTGCAGATCTCCTCTGTTATCTGCATTTGGTGGATCTGTCGTTGCTGCAGCACCCGGAGCTCCTCTAGGATCAGTGCAATACTCAGCTGGGTTCTAACAGGTGCAGCGGAGGCAGATGCCAATCCTGGGCTTGGTGTAGGTGTCACAGGACTAGGGGGACCCTCGGGTACCTGACTGGGGCTTCCAGGGTGTGGTGGAGGACACAGCAAGGCCGTGGATGATAGGGAAGAAGGGGAGGTGGTGGTAGTGGCAGAAAGCCCTAACTTGGGAGAAGCCATGTATGAAGGCTGGAATAAGGGAATGAAGGCACTTGAAAAAGATGGCAGGCAGATGTTGTGTTTGGGGAAACAGTTGAGTAAAAAAAAGACTTCTTGAATAAGGTTTTATTGGATCCCCTGTGGGTATACGTGGGAGGTTGAGAGCTCTTGAAAGATGAACAGAGAGCAAAGAGCAGATCAGTGATTTGAGGAAATGATGGAGCAGACACCAGTGAGGATTGTGACTTCACTCGCAAGCCGTCATCTGGGGAAAGTTAAAATGAAAGTTTTAGGAAATAAAACAATGTTTTACATTCAAAATACATCAGTAGAAAATCAATAAAATCTTATCAAGTTGGAACTTTAACTTTTAGTTTTATTTTACCCAGCCTAACACCATCTTTTATTCATTTATTTTCATCCTGTATTTTTAATGTGTTCTTTGAATTGTCAGTCAACTGAAGTCTTCTTACTGTTGTCGTTACACACACAAGCACACACATCATGCATACGTGCACACAGATACACATCCATCCCATTGGTGCACCAGAATGCACAGAGGAGGCTGTCTTGTTTCCAGGGAAACGCACACAAGACAACAGACTTTACCCCCTTCCCCCAACCCCGTCCCCATAAAAACGAAGCCACTGAAGGCATTTTATCTTCTCTGCCTCTTTCACTTTCATCTAATTAAGAATCCTCTTTGTGGACCAGTTGTGAGTTAAGGGTTCTGGCTGGATACTGGGCACTGAGCAAGGTGCCTGACTGACCCGCAGATGACACATTAAACACACTGAAGTTATTGTTCTGATATGGTTTAGGGGCAGGCAGCAGGATCAAGGTTACGTGCAACAAAAACCAACAGGACCACAAACAGACTTGCAAATCATGTGAGAAGTATGCTTAGCTTTAATGCATATACAGGAACAGAAAAAATTCCCATGAAATGCCATGAAAGAGCTACTCACAGATAACTAGTTACACATTAAAAACTGCAGAAAGTAAGTTTTGTTTGAAAGCTACATGTTTCAGACACTGTGGTCCCTGTCCTTGCAGCCAAAGTGGAAATACACACACACACTATCACATACACACTTCTTCATGGGTATGTTCACGCTTCAGTGGCTGACAACAAAGCGAAAAGGGGACAATGGGACCTAGTACCATTACGTCTAGTGCACCTTACACAGTGCCTCACAGTTTCCTTCTCTTTGACCCTCTCATGCCCATCGTCCACCTCTTTTTCTTTATCCATCCCTCGTTCTTTTTAACAAATGTTTCAAAGTTGTTTCATCATGAATTCTGAGTGGTCTGTCCACAACCACAATACTCAGGAATATTTAACAGCATCTAAAATACTCACATTTGATCATTAGCAGCAAGATAACATAAACAATATGGTGATTTTTATGACAGCAAACTACGCAGTGATGCTTATAGCAACACAAGGCAGCAGCATAATGAGACATAGCATTAGCTGCTTTATGCTAACAGGTGCTAGTAATGCTAACATATAATCACAGATAATGTGATGTAAATCACAACCTCACAGTAAAGTCATGTTACAGAACAAAATTTGAGAAAATTATCAAGTAAATACTTGAGCATTTCTGAACACACTGATCAGGCTTAGAGAGTGTCACGTCTAAACTGGTCCAAACAGAAACTTCACCTTCAGATTGTTCTATGATGAACACATTAGTATCTTCATAGTACCGAACCCTAGTTTTAAAAAAAAACTACTGGTAATAACAATACACTTCTCCACAATTATAAATCTTTTTTTTTGTTTTTTTGAGGGGTCGATTTTAGTTGATTCATGCAGTTCTTACTTTGCTGCTGTATGTCCAGATATTAATTTTCTTATATGTTTAGTTGTCGTTATTTTTTATGTTTTAAAGACACTGTGATTGTGAGTGGGGGAGTAGACTTTCAGCAACACCTTCAGACTGAACAGATTTTGTTTCCAAAAATACAGTTTGGATGGTCTGGCTTCACTTTTGAACAAAGGAAATAGGCTCATATGTGTTATATGAGTTAGCCAAAAAATAAAAAATATGAAGAACTACTTAATCTTTTGACTAATTTGGTAACAATGTTATGTCAAAAGGGGAGTGGGGGAATCAAAGTTTCTCTCCATACGTCTTCTTTTAATAAAACTTCCCGCTATCCCCCTTCTATTCTGTAACACACACACACACACACACACACACACACACACACACACACACACACACACACACACACACACACGCTTGTTCATCCACTAAACCACTTTGCATTCTAATGGTGAGTGAACACCCAGTCATCTGAGCCAAGACTCTCTGCTTCTCTTCATTTTAGATCAGAACTCAACTTTATCACAGTATTGTCAATGCTAGTAGAACCCAAACCTGTGCTGATATTTATATTTCTGTCCGTAAAGCACAAAATTGCAAATATAAGCCAATAAAATGTTCAAAATTCTTTTATTTTATTATTTTTGCTACAGGTGTGAGACTCACTTTTCAGTAGGATCTACAGACCACAGTGTTATTTCACTTTGGCTAGTGCGTGAGCTCAGCAAACGGGCTGAAATGGGGAGGAATGTACAACAATGGCGTTGAGGGAGCACAGCTGAGTGCACATCACCCTCTCACAGACTCTCCAGCACATAATGCCACTGACTAGAGGCACAATGCTCCCTTTTCACCCTCAACTCAACTGCTTAGCACGTGGAGAGTGAAAGGTAGTGAAAGAAAGACACACAGAGAGACAGAAGAGACAAATACATTTTCACCAATGCAGGGCCTGTGGCAGCCTCCCCAACACCCCCACCCCACATACCCTGTGCCTCTTTGGGGCTTGGACAGAATAATAAAACATCATGGGTTTGATGTAAATTCTGATGATACACTGTAACAAAATGTAAAAAATGTTTGTCATAAAACTAGTTTATTTTTTTCGAATTTTATAAGCAAATTATTTTAATCTAAAAATGTTAAATAAAAATAAAATACAATATCTAATTTTTGGCATTTTAATACCTAAATCTATAGGTTACAAATAAGAAGGTTAAATGCAATTATTAGATCATACATGTGATAGCTGATAAGTTATGTCAAACATAGTTGTAAAAACAGTCATAAATCCGATAGAAGTCGGACACTCTCGCCTTTTAGGCTGAATTTGAACGCTCCAGAAAGACATTCTTAGTCTGTTTTGTCGTGCCATCTTGCCCATTTGACCGTCGAGGAGATGGCTGTCGTCTTTTTTTTTTTTTTTTCACCTTAACGCATATGTTCGGAAATCAGCACTAAAAAGCGGGTGGGAGATGCATGCGCGCCCCCGCTACTGTACAGCGACCTGTTGCACGCCGCGCGCGCCCCCACATCATAACAAGTTATGATTCATAAAATATTTCGACTCCTCCGAAAAACACTCTCCCGGATGTGCATTTCCATCGCAGGCCGCTCGTCGCCGACGCGCTCCTGTCGAGCCGAAGACAAAAACACAACTTACCGCGCTGGAGACGATGATTTAGTTCAGATTTACACTCTGGTGTTATGGAATGACAAGAGAGAGAGAGAGAGAGGAGGGGGGAGAGAAGAAAGGTCCGGTGTGTCCGCTCCGTCTCTCAGCCGGGACACTGGCGCAGCTTTTTCCTGCTCAGTCCCGGGGATGCGCAGTCAGACAGACGCATTTTTTTTTTAAATTATTTATCTCATTCGTAAATTCACTCTCTCATAACAAAGTGTTATTATCCCTGATTGTTTATTCATTCCAGGTTGCAGGAACAGAGGTGGGGCGGTGCAGATGGCAGAGGAGGATTAATTTTCTGGCCGTTGCTCTTCCTCCTCTTCCTCCTCCTCCTCCTCCTCCTCTGTTTGTATTTGTCTCAGCCTGCTCCTGTCCAGCCTGTCTGCGCTCTCTGCGGTAGTCTGTCTGTCTGTCTGTCTGTCTGTCTGTCTGTCTGTCTGTCTGTCTGTCTGTCTGTCTGTCTGTCCCTTGTAATTAATCACTTAAGACTGGCTCACAGAAGTCCTGGAATTATAAGGTTGACATAAGCTTCTTAAATTTTGTCACACACAAGTTTACCATACCACACACATACCAGTATATGCATACATGTACGTACATACATACATACATACATATATATATGTGTGTGTGTATGTATATATATGTGTATATATATATGTATATATACATATATATATTATTATATATATGTATATATACATATATATATTATATATACTATATATATACACACATATATATAATACATATATATAATACATTTTCACCCTTGTGAAAGGGTGAAATATATATATTTATAATTAAAAATTATAAATAATTATACATACATGTACATATATGTGTGTGTATATGTATATATATATATATGTATAATTATATACATGTACATATATACATATATGTATAAATTTGTATGTACATATATCTTTATATTCACATGTCCAAGGTGCAAACATTTAAAAAGTAATCTAAATAATTGAATTGATATTGATAGATAAATACACTGTAAAGAGAAAACAGGGGTCTAACTAAAAAAAAAATACTTTAATTTGTTAAATACATTTTTAAGTTTCTCCAAGTATGTTGTACACAAACTTCAAACAAATTTACTAAATCAACAAGGATACAAGTTACTCAATTACTTCTAACAAATTGAAGCAATCTTTTAAAGTTAAACCACTGTTTTATTTTTACAGTTTAGATATTTTTACACATTTTTAAATAGAAAAAATCAGCAGAAATGTAAAAGGAAAAGAATAACAAACATTTAAAAATACATTTTAAAAATGTTGAAACCCATTTAAAATGTAAAAAATATAAACAACAGAAAATTTTTCATTTAATGATCCGCCCTAAAACACTCAATGTTTGAAGCGTTACATTTTCAAGCATTTCAGTGAGCAACATTTAATAGGTTAAATAGTTAATAAGAAGAAATCCTGAATTTCTGCTTTATATGCTTTTTATTTCAATACATGAATTAACCTTATTAAGGTTTTTTTGCACTTTCCATCTTTGTGTCATTTTCTTCCTCTTACAGTAATCTATTTCAAATTTATTTACAATAGTTAGGACTAAACAGGACGCCTTAACGGCAGAGTGCAATGACACACTACAGCCTCTAGGTGTCACTCATAGACAAAAGTTAGAATTCAGTTCAACATGTTTTTTTATAGCTGTGGTCAAAATTTCGAGAATGACACACAAGTATAGTTTTTTCCCCACTGTATTTAGATTTTTTTGTTAAAGGTTTCTATGGTTATTGAAGTTTAATTACAAGTCTTTCTTTTTTACAGACCATTAAAAGATATGTGAAGTGAATGATGTCCTCTGACTCTAAAACAACAAACACATCACGAGGACTTGTGGGTTATTTACGGTACTTGCATGTAAAGACTCTCAGAGGGACTATGTTTGTGTCAATAGTTTGAAGGAGTTTTTTCTGCCACTATTGGATAAATAAAACTGAGCACATGTTTTGGTTGGTATTTGGGGGATTTTTTTAAAAATCACGGCCTTGTCTTCATGTAATATTTGGCAGAAGTGTTTTACAATAACAACAATAACTGCAAATGTGTGTGTGTGTGTGTGTGTGTGTGTGTGTGTGTGTGTGTGTTTCTTTGAAATGTTCAGTCTTTCTTAGCTTTCTTTTCTTCCAAGTTATTGAATCTTGAACGTTTTGCTCACACTGTTAAAAAAAGTAAGTCAGTTCAACTTAGAAACGAAAGTTCACCGGCTGCCTTAAAAATTTGATTCAATTCAACTTAACCAAACACTTTCTTTCAACTCTAAATGTCAAGTTGTTCAAATATCATAAATTGTAACCATGCATTGTTTTAACTTAAAATTGTTGAAACAACAAATCCTGTTAGCTTAGCCATTTAAAAAAATCAGTTTATCTTGTTCAACAGCCACCTGTCCTATTTCTGTAACCACTTCATCCTCCACAGAGGGTCGTGGGGGAGCTGGTGCCTATCTCCAGGGGTCAAGGGGCGAGAGGTGGGGGACACCCTGGATGGGTCGCCAGTCCATCGCAGGGTCACACACAGACGAACAATCAGCCACACACACCTAAGGACAAATTACTAAATCAATTAGCCTGACAGTCATGTTTTTGGTCTGTGGGAGGAAACTGGATTACCTGGAGAGAACACATGAGAACACACGGGGAAAACATGGAAACTCCATGCAGAGAGGCTGCAGTGCCGGGACACGAACCCACAACCTCCTTGATGCGAGGCAACAGTGCTAACCAACTGCGCCACCATGCAGTCCCTTGTTGAACATACATACAATATATATATAATATATATATATTATATTTATATATATATAATATATAAATATTTTACTTATATGGTAACACCAATAATCCTACTCCTCCAAACCTGCCAAATTTCACAGATTAAAAAAAAAATCTATAACTTGCAGTTTTAAGTTGACTGAATGAGAAAAATGTAACAATTTGTCAGAATAACTCATAAATTTAAGTTTTTCTGATCAAAACACAAAAAAGTAAGTTTAACAAGTAAAACTTAACTAGACAATTTGAGTGAAATTATAAAGATAGATTGAAACAACTTTTTGAGGCTATGATTTTTTACAGTGCAGGATAAGAACATTTGCATATGTTTTCTAATACATTTAACAGTAGGTAATTTATGTGACGGTGTTCAGAGTTTCATCCTGTCTTGGGAAGGAAAAGCTTGCTGCTTCAGTTTTACTGCTGCTGTCACCTGTTTTTACTTGTTAACGTTATTAATTCTGAGTTTATATTGTTGTCTATTGTTAAAGGAATTTGAGGAGGACACTCTTGTATAAAAACAAATTTTCCTTAAAGAGAATAAGAAGTTACCGTTTTCTCTGTGTAAAATACATGAACAGTAAATAACTACAAAAATTAGAAAAAGGTTCTGAAAACAATAATTTGCCTTCTGGTCTGCTCCTCCCATCTCAGGGACAGGTGACCCTTCTGACTGCCTTGAATCTGTTGGGATTAGTCAACACACTGACCGCACAACACACACGTTTTCAATGGCCAAACACCAGGTGACCAGCAGGTAAGGAAAGAATTTAACCTTCTCTTTCTTTTAAATCCTAGTATAGGAATTGAGTTTGGAATATATCAGTGTTGGAGGTGAACTATAAGAAGAAATCTAGACATCAGTGCAGAGGATGATCTCCTGATCCCCTCAGCTTGTGTCTTAGTTGAGTCGCTGCTGATCTGGGGTCAGTGTTACACTTCCTTTTGTAAAAAAAATACATCATAGCTTCATCATTGTTTTGTTTTTCCTTTACAATCCCACCTGATGTCTTTCATCTGTTTGATAAAATAGAATAGATTGTTATTGTACCAATGAAATTGAAGGCTGCTCCCACTGAACCAAAAACACATCCATCACAAATAAAATGCAGAGTTTTAAGTGTCAGTTTGACAGAAGTTAGGAGTTTCTGTAATTTTGATGTATTTGCTCACATGAGATCTTGAGCTTGTTTGGGGGTTTTGTCCATATTTCTTCCATCTTTTTTTTTTTTTTTACCAGTAACTTGTTTTAAATTCATCTTAAGTATTCTATTCTTAGAGCGGAAGCCAGTAGACAGGATTATTGGTCTGAGGGAAACAAGGGCTACCCTCTTGTCCTTTTAATGCTGAGGTATTAGTGACTCTTACATGTAATGCAAATCTGGAACTTGAGCCAAAGTTTATTTTTCTTTGTATAATCACTGATGAGGTTTAGTGTGAGCTTTATTTGTTACATGCATGTTTTTGATCCATTTTCATGGGGATTTAGCTAGTAGTTCTCATAGGGACCGTCTCCTGAGCACCATGGATGAAGACCTGACCTGTTCTGTATGTCGAGACAGCTTCAGCCAGGCCCACCCGCTACCATGTGGCCACAGCTTCTGCCCCGCCTGCATCCGTGAGGCCTGGAGCGGGCAGGAGGAAGGAAAAAGTCGCTTCACCTGCCCTCAGTGTCAGGAGGAGCATGGTGAAGTCCTGTGTGACTCCTGTCCTCCCCAGGCAGAAGACGGACAGCCACAGCTGGCTGTTAAGACCTGTCTGAGGTGTGAGGTGTCGTTGTGTGTCAACCACCTTCAGCCCCACCTGGAGAGACCGGCGTTTGGCAGCCACCTATTGGTGGAGCCGCTGGGGGATCTGTCCCAGAGGAGGTGTCCCGCTCACTCAGAGGTTTTCCGCTACTACTGCGTGGACGAGAGGGTGTATGTGTGTGGAGACTGTCTGCTAGAGGGAGGCCACGCTCTGCACAAAGTGAAGGCTCTGAGGCGGGTGGAGGAGGATCTGAAGGTCATTCTGCAGACGCTGCTCATCAAAGCGGAGACAAAACTCAAAGATGGAGAGAGAATTCTCAAAGAGAATGAAGACATTGACTCTGCCATGGCTGTGAGTTAAAATGCTCCATAATCGCAAAGAAGATTCAACTCATACACTTCTCTGATGGTCTCTGGTTTCTGGTTCCAGGAATCTCTGAAGCAGGACGACAGCCAAGTGGAGCATCTGGACTCAGACCTGCAGGTCCAGGTGAAGAAGCTGGTGGTGGCCCTGAAGGAGCTCACCAAGAGGGAGAGACAGCAGATCATAGAGCGTGTGCACCAAGACTGCACCAAAGTGAGGGATGACATGAACCAAACATTAAACATTCAGCACTACCTGAACCTGCTGCTGGCAGAGACAGACCCATTCCTCCTCATCTGGGTAAGACACTTACTAAATATGTTAAAAATGTTCAGAGCAAACAGCTGTATCATGGCTAATATTGTGATTTTTTTTTTAGATTGCAATAATTACAAAGGACAATGTAAAATTATACAATTATTAAAATGTGGTCAAGGTTTTAACCTTATTAAAGATCTATGGAATGATGAAAACAAAATTAGTTGGTTTTTAACTCATGTGGCGTTTGGAAATAACTATTAGTTATTTTAACTACACCCTCTTCAGATAACATTAGAACTTATTTTTGGATTCTAATGAAAAGTGATAAACTGTCATTTAACCCTGATAATAGCTAATATTTATTGAAGTATCTAGGTTCTTTAAAAGAGTACAGTGAATTCAAATACCTTATTAATAATGTGAAGCTGAGGCAGATAAAGATTGAACAACCATTTAATTTGAAAAACCTAAGAACACAGACAGATAAAAACAGTTTGAAAGTTTGATGTAAACACAATTAATATTCTTAAACATGTTGAGGATGTTAAAGATAGTTTAATTGTGAGTTTTAACGGACCGTAGCATATGTTTTAATGACTAGGGAAGTTAGTTAATTTAGTTAACCTAGTTGTGACTTTAAGAGTCACTTTAGGGCTAATTTGAGTTTGGAATGGGATTTAGTTTTGGCTTAATTTAGAGTGAAAGAATTAAGCTTTATCAAAGCAAACCTCTCGATCAGAAAGTGGTGTTCGCTCACTGACAGGTGGACGCTCCTGGATCTGGCAGGCGTTGGTTTCTCCACGAGCTGAGGCTGGAGTCCCCAGACTCGGAGTGGTGGTCCTGGAAGGCGTGGCCGCCGAGGACCTCACTGGACAGTCCGTGGATACGTCCCGGTCAGCAAGGGAGACATCTCAGCAGGCATGCTGAAGTCATTTTTGATCAGTTCCCGTGGTGAGGGAGAGATGAGAGGGAGAGACACAAGCAGGTGTCTCTCAAGGCCTTGTTCAAAGCTGATGGAGGTTCAGCTAAGACTCTGAAGATAGCAGCTCAGCTACTTTCAGGCTGTAGCACAGACCAAGACTGAGACAGGCGGTAGCACAGACTCTGACCGGCTTGTACCGGAACTGAATATTAGTTTTGAGAAGAGTTATCTTAAATTCAACCAATCAGAAGATATTAAGTGTACTAATCAAAACTGAGTTAGTGGACTGGTGGATAGCTCTGATTGGATAGGGAAATGTGGGGAGTTACCAACTCACATATGACTTCCGCCCGTTAAACACTCACATTATAAATGTAGAAAATGCATGACATAGCAGAGAAGCATATTATAAGACTTTGAAGAGTGAGTGTGTGGATGACCCTGAGCAGGAACACTACAGGAGACTGTTCTGTAAACAAGAGATTACAGTTTGAACACCCGTCCTTGGTGTTACAGAAGAGACATCTTTAAAAGAGTGTTTTATTAGACCAGCTAGTGTCCAGTTAAGGTCATCTGGGAGATGGACACCTGAAAGTGGACACTAGGACACCTGTAGGGATCTTGATTCAGGTTAAACATAATCCAAGAGTCATTGTATTCCAAGTTATTGGGGAAAAAGATGGATTATTGTTGTGATGGTCAACAGAGGTCAAAGGTCAGAGGTTATAGCATATAATAAGCACTCATCTTGCCATTTTAAAAGCAGATTGATTTGGAAGCCTGAACAGTTTTGCACATTTTTGTACACTAGGAAGATGTAGAAGGCAGCAGTTGGATGTCATCAATGCAGCACCAAATATTTTCCAGTCAGACAAAAGTCTCTAATATTTATGAAGAAATCAGAGAATGTGAGGTTTTCCTCTGCCATATTGTATGTATGGATAGGAGCACTGCCTCCTGGGGTTTAATGGTTTCCTGTTTGGCCTAAAGAATCTGTGAAAACGTTTACATCTTATGGAGAGAGAGAAATATAAATATAAATTTAAGAAAACCAAAGAAATTTACTAAGCTTAATATAAATTCAGCTGTTAATTTCACTGGATTGTGCAGTTTTTTTACTGTGAAAGTAAAGATAAAAAAAATGTTTTGGAATATGTTTGTAATGTTTTGTAGTGTTGAGTAGAAGTACCCTGAGCAGCCTTAGAGCATGTGCTTGATGTGACCCAAAAACTGAACCTGAGTCAAAGCTGAAACAAAACAAACGCCCCCTGGTGGCTGGTTTTAGTACAAACCTTAAAGGCACACAATGTAACTTTTTCATATTTTTAAATCTTTTCTTGAGCCAGTATGTGCTAATATGACCCTTTACATGGTTAATGAAAAGTCACTCAGCCACAGCTGCTGCTTGTGTCCAGAATACCACGTTTGCAACATCTGAGTCTTTGGTCCGGTTCCCTGAAGTCTCACAAAGTTACGTACTTATCTTGCAAGTTAGGCTAACCCGATGTGGCTAGCTGATATGCTAGTTGCCAGGGTGTTTTTAGCTCATGATTCCTGCATTTTTTGGATCTCTCCCAGCTTGAACACAGCAGATTTCTTTGAATGACAAGGCTAACATTTTTACAACAGTGACTTAAAATGGACACTAGGGACACTAAAACAAGTCAAAACTGCATAGTATGCTTTTAAGGCCTGCCCCCTCCATGTAAACAAACCAGACATCCTCCTAGTTAAAGGACAAGCAACAGTAAAAACTTGATTCTTAAAAGTAAACTATTTATTGATCAATTGGTGTAACTACAGTATTTCTCTGAAATGTGCATTTCAAAGCCAATCTTTGAATTTCTTTTGCATTTTTCTTTTTTGATGCTTGAAATGTAATCAAATTGAGCCTATATGTTGCAAAACATCATTAGTACAAATATTTAAATCATAAAGGCAAATAAAAACAGCTTTTATTTCTAATGTTGTTTTATCTGAGGTAGTATTTATATAATTTACAGCTCTGGAGACAGCCAGAGTTTTTTTCACATTCTGACATAGAAAACCTTGGAACTGAAATTGGGTTGAATTTCTTTTTACTGTGACTAGATCACAGAGGAACAGAGTGAAAGGTACAGTCAGTCACACTAGCAGTGACCTTGTGTTTTCATTATTTTCTTTTCACATCCACCTGAGCAGATTCACATGGACAAATCTAAGTTGTTGGTTTTTTCAGGGATATCATTTGACATGTTTCTTTCTGCTGTCCTTCACCTTTTCTTCTCCCAGGCGTTTCAATCAGATGACACAAAGTAAGTCCAGAACCATTTCTAGAGACTGTTTTTAGTTTGTGTTTAAGCTGTGTGTGCGTGTTGAAACTGTTAAATATTTAGAAACACAAAATCAGTGCTGTTTAGCTGTTAAAAAAACAAATGTGGTGTTTTTTGTGTTGTAGGTTATTAGCCGACTTGAACTGCCCACTTTTCATCCCCGATCCTATCAGTCTGGACAGGAAACACATCCTGGAAGACATTGAGAGCAAATATCGAGAGTTCATCACCGCCACCCTCCGCTGCCTTAGTGAGCTGAAGAGGGAGCTCTGTGAGTGGCACAACACGTTATTAACCCTCATTGTCTTTAGGAAATAGAGTGGCATTATAGTTTATTCTCAAGAGGGAATGTTTGTCTCTTAAAGTTTATGATAACTAGAGCACTAGCAATAGCTTAGCATAAAAGAGGAACTGGTGGGAAACAGTTAATCAGGTCCTGTTAAAATTTCAGATTGAAGCCTCTGTTGAAATGTGATGGCTGAAGGTCAGTTGAGCTCAGTTCTATTCAAGCTCTAGTTCACAACACAAGTCATCTCAAAGAGCTGAACAAAGCAACAAATCCAACTTATTTCAGGTCCAGATTCAAGACCGCTGGTTGCAGTTAATGTCATTCAGAATCAGTTGTAATACAATTTGATTAATTATAAACAATTTAATCCCCCAGTCTAAGTAGCACAGTACAAAGGCGAAAGTGGGAAGGAAACTCCCTCCTAACAGGAAGAAACGTCCCCCAGAACCAGGCTCAGAGTGGGCGGAGCCTAATGCCTTAACCCACTGGGGTCAGAGGACAGGAGAGAGAAACACAGGACTGGACCAGGCATTTCTAAAACTCAGAGAACAAAGTTGGTGGCAGCAATTTTTGGTTTGTCTTATTATTATCTGTAAGCCACAATCATCAAAATTACAAGAAATAAAGGGTTGAAATATTTCACAATGTATAATGGATCTATATAATATGTGACTTTCACTTTTTGAAATGAGGGACAAAATATATCAAACTTTATGATTTTTTTCATTTTTTGACATGTGCCTGTATAGGTGTGCTCCATTCACCTGCAGGTTAAAAGGTTAAAGGAGTTGTTATTGTAGAAGTTTTTCAGTTTGAAAAAGTTTCCAGTTTGTGTCACTTTTTCATTGATGTGTTTAATCATGAAGCTTCACCATTGGATTTACTAATGCAGGATATAATGTTTCAGCTCACAGGGATGCTTTTCTTAGTGTTGACTGGTGAGGAAGTGTTAGTGTGAATCTCCTTTTTAATTAATGTCTGAGACACTTTGGAAGTCCTCGTGATTTTGAATCTCCAAAACACATTTTAAACTATTTTTTCTTTTATCAGGTGAAGTATTTTTAACAAGTATTTTATATAATTATAGAAACAAACATCTTCAGAATTTGTGTGAGTAGTTTTCTTTGATGTTAAAACTTGAATTTTTCAAAGTTATTTCCCAGTTATTGAACACTGCAGACGTCCTGTCTAATATTTAGTAGAATGTACCACAGGAGGGGCACACCTGAAGTAATCTCCTTTGCAGTAACCAGCCCTCTGACTCTGGACATGACCTCAGCCCACCCTCTGCTCAGCATCTCTGATGACTTACGTTCAGTAACGCGTGTTAAAAGCCGCCTGCCCTGCACCGCTCACCCCGAGCGTTTCGACCACTGGCCACAGGTCCTGACGCTCCAGACCTTCTCCTCTGGAACTCATTACTGGGAGCTGGAGGCTGAGGGATTCTGGGATGTTGCTGTCTGTTATAGAAGCATCGGACGGAAGGGAAAAGAAGGCAACGCTTTTGGAAACAACAAGGTATTCAGATGTGCTTGAAGCTGGTTTGCTTCAAAGCATGCCTGTTTATTTTTTTGGACTTAGTTCACCCTTGATTTAAAAAATCCACATCTTGTTCTCAGGTGTCATGGAGCTTGACGCAGCAGCACGACAAAAAGCTGTCTGCCTGGCACAACCGCAGGAAGACCCGGCTCACGCACCAGATGTCTGGGAACCGAGTCGCAGTCGCTGTGGACTACAGCTCAGGGACCATCACCTTCTCAGAGGTGGGACCCTCCAACAACCTGATCCACCTCCACACTTTCTCCACAAGCTTCACTCAGCCGCTGTGTTTGGGCTTTGGACTCTACAAGGCCGAGCTCAAGAGTCACATCTCTATAGTCAAAGTGTGAGGAGCTGTCTGGACTTCTGAAACCAAACAGACTTGTTCTGGAACCTCTCTCTCCTCTCAAGATGAGCTTCTTGTGCAAAAAGGCAAACTTTTCAAACTGTGTTTATGTGACAATGATATGGAAACATCCTCCCTAAGAGACGTTTGATGAGACATGTATTGGGCTGCATGTGACAGGTTTTTTGATGAAAGTATTTCTCCATCTAGTCACTTTAAGGCCAGAAGTGGTTTGATGCCAACACTAGTCAGAAGGGGTTATGAACTACCTGTATGCATAAAGCACTAGTTAGTAAATGAAACTCAAAGGTAGCAAACATCAACTTTTGATCCTTCTAAACTGAATGCAAAACAAAGTAAATATTTTCACTGGAAATGACTAAATCAAATAGGAACAAACTGCCACTCACTCTCCAGCCTCCCTCTTTGAAGCTGAATAGATACCTAATTATTTTTCCTGATTTCACCGTAGAGGTGAGTGGGCGGATGCAACGTGGAGGGTGAGAAAGAAGCAGAAGAAGAGGAGAGAGGGGGGAGGCTGAGAGAGAGGACGCGCACATGCAGGGAGAGAAACAAGAAAATCACAGGAGATTCTGGATTGGTCACAATCAGCTCGACTGGAGCGCTGTGAGAGAATGTGACAGAGGAACGGGGATTTTCTGCCTCTTTCTTAATCCAGCTGGACAGAAACATCTGCTTTCATCTGATATGAGACACAAGATATTTCATCCAACAGGTGAATATTCTTACTTGTTTCTTCACAGATTAAATAGTTTCTGCACATTTTGTCAGGATACATTTTATGATCATTATTGCAATAATGTAAATATGTGTCCAGGAGTCTCCATCACACTGTAATAAGTTTTTTTGTTTAAGCTAAGCTTTATTATTATTATTATTATTATTATTATTATTATTATTATTATTATTAAGGCAAATAGAATGTATTTGGTAAATGGTCTGATCACATGGAGAAAATAAAAACTAAGGGAGTTAAATGAACAAAAAAAAGGCTACTGAACCAACTGAAAAAATCTAATAAAATGCATCAAGTGCTGTTAAATGTGTAACTTTGTTACGTGAAAGTGTGAAACAAAAGCTTAAGTGTGTGTGAGGATGTGTGATGGAGGAAGGGGGACACGTGTGGAAGACAGATGGTCACTCAGTGGAGTTGTTCCCCCACTCTCGCTCCCCTCTGGGTCCCAACACCACCACCGTCTCTGCATCCTGCTTGTCTTATGTTTTTTACTAAGATTTATTTTGTGCGTGAGTGTTTTTTTAATTATTATTTAAGATTTGGGTTTTGGAGGAAATAAAAAGAACCCCCCCCCCCCAAAAAAAAAACACCTGATCGACAGCCTGTACAGTATTTATTTAAACCTCAAATTATCCAAAGTGACTGCATTGTTAAGCTTGATCAGGAAGAGATTTGTCACCGATCATCCTAGGTTCAGTCATGCACCTCAGGTCCGTCCACGTTGACCTCCTGACCCTGCTCGGTGTGCTGCTCTTCTGGGGTCCTCTGGGGTGCAGAGGCCAGAATGACACGGAGCCCATCATCCTGGAGGGGAAGTGTTTGGTGGTGTGTGACTCCACTCCTTCATCCGAGCCCGCCGGTAACGCTTTGGGCATGTCTGTTCGCTCTGGCTCTGGGCGAGTGGCATTCTCAGCCAGCCGCCAAACCAACCACGAGCCCACCGACATGAGCAACCGCACCATGATCATCTACTTTGACAACGTGAGTGTCTTTAAATAATAAAAGAGTTCACGATGTATAAAGAATCTTAATGAAGCTGGAAGTTCTCTGGAAACATTTGACAAAAAAATCCTATTTTTATTGTGCTTTAACTCCCTCTGACTGTGGATAATGAGGTAAATATTGATCCTTTGGACTCATAAAGCTGCTGGATTTTGCAGCACATTCAGGGCTTAAGTGTAAATCTACAAAATATGAATCAGTAGCTTTGAAGTCACAGAAAGAGCAGAGAGAATTACAAAACCAAAGGTTTTCACTGGTTTTCAAAAAGCATCTCTTCTCTCTCTCTCTCATATAATCCCTATGTTTTCATGAACACATCACTTATTTTTCTCACTTTTTCCTCACTGTCTGACCAGATTTTAGTCAATGTGGGTACTCATTTTGACCAAGAGAGCAGTGTGTTTGTTGCACCGCGTAGAGGGGTGTACAGCTTCAACTTCCACGTCGTAAAGGCGTACAACAGGCAGACTATCCAGGTACCTCCTTTTAGCTGTTATTCCAGTGGATTCCTGTGCTCTATCTGATCGTAGCATTTTCCTTGTCTTAGGTCAGCTTGATGGTGAACGGCTGGGCGATGATTTCAGCGTTTGCCGGGGACCAAGACGTTACCAGGGAAGCTGCCACCAATGCCGGCCTGGTGATTATGGAGAAGGGGGACAAGGCTTACCTCAGACTGGAGAGAGGCAACCTGATGGGAGGCTGGAAGTACTCCACCTTCTCTGGGTTCCTGGTCTTCCCCTTGTAGGGAGTGTTGAGGTGAATTAGGTAGATTGGGGGTGTGAATGGATGAGAGGAGGAGGAGGAGGAGGAGATGATCGGAGCCTGAGCTAAAGGCAAATTAGGAGAACTTACTCCAAAAAAGAAAAGATGAGTAAAAAAAACTTAGAACTATATGATTTGCTTGCTTTGTGTCTGTGTATAAATATTTATCAGGTTTTATTGATGATAAATCAGCCATGTGTCCTCTGTGCTAACAATATGTGAAAGCCTTAATCTTGTATTCTTTTTTCAAATTTAGAATCTTTCAATCACCTGTGTGATTTGTCCTTTATTCTGAGTGCTGTATGACTGATGCTCCTCTATACGCCTGTCAATATCCTGCAAAAGATGTTTATTTACACAAAAATATTATATTAAGAACAAAAAGTCTAAATAAAATATTCTAAGTTTGGCTGAGTGTATCTTTGCATGCAAGAATAATGAATTGCTGCACGTGTTTGTCTTTCTAATGACCTAATTTGATCAAATGCTTTAAGTTTTGATTTGCAGCCTGAATCTTAAAACTTTTACAAAAAGTTTTTTTAAAGTAATGAAAGTAAGAAAAAAGTTACATTTTTGGTCACATTAAAAATGTACGAACTTTCAAAACAGGAAACTAAACAAATAAATGAAACGACTTGTGGAAAAATAAAAAACAGAACTTTAAAAGCTAAAAAGTAAAAACATTCAAAATCTTTCAACTTAATAATTACATGGAATATATTTTAAATATGAAAATTAAAGACAATCAAAATTTAAAAGTGGAAAGTACAAATGTTAAAAAAATAGACAAAATAACTCAATAATATCAATTGATAAGATAAAAAGCAACCAAAATTTTAAAGTTAAAATGTTTACAAAAGTCAACTAAATAACTAAAGAAAATACATGTATTTTGTAAAAGACAGACAGAAATGTAAAAAATTTAAAGTATAAATGTTAAAAAAGTTTTACTAAATAAATAAATGTTAAAAAAGCTAAAGAAATGTAAAAGTTGAAATATACAAATCTTTAAAAGAGAATAACTAACAAGCTGAACAAAAAATGCAAACCTTAAAAAGTACAAACATAATAAATATATTATGTATTTATATTATTATATTTATAAATCTATAAACATAATAGAAACTCAAAAGTTAAAAAGCACACATTTCAAAAAGTAAACCAAATAACTCAATTTAAAAAAAAGGAAAAACATCAGAAATAAAACCCATAATTAATTGTTTAAAATTCAAACATTTCAGTCAGCATCCTTTAAAGGGTTAATCTGTTAATATAAAGCAGATTTTCCTCCCTCTCGTTGCATCCCACCCAACGCCACGGCAGCGGTTTGTAAATATAGCTCCCACCAGCCGGGCTGGTGTTGGCGAGGACCACGCAGACCAGCATGGGATGCAGAATAAGTGCGGTGTATGGCGGATACTCCTCACAGGGCCGCAGACAGATGGAGGCTTTGGCGAGCGGGCAGGCTCATCCCAGCAGGACTTCCATGGATAAAGTGTGGCTCACTGTCACTTGCAGTCATTCACGCTCCCCTGGTTCAGAACCGCCTCTCTGTGTTTTTCTTGGTTTGCTGAAAACACCTCTCTATTACTGGAGTCACATTTATACTAGAACATTTTTAAAGGGAGTTCTTGAAAACAGGAGTGATGACAAAAATGTTTTACTGTAGATAAAGGAAAAAGTTTTTCATTTTCTGTTTTTTATTGTTTGCCATTTCTCTCCTATATTTTTGTGATGTTGAACACATTATAGAATGGTGAAAATTCAACTCTTCATTAATCAGCCCTTTAAAGCTTCCTCTTTACCCTCAAATCCCAAAAGGTGAACAAAATGTGCACATTTACTGGGAAACAAGAAGTGTGAACATTGGAGTTATTGAAATGGATTATTATCTCACATGAGCTGGTATGCTGCCATTTGCACTTAAAAGATTTACACTCACCAGCCACTTTATTAGGTACACTTTACTAGTAGCTTTAATCCACTTTTTCCCTTCAGAACCACCTTAAGTCTCTTTTCTTTTAAAAGTAGCATAAAATCCAGTATTCAACATCTGTTTTCAGGTAGGTTATCCATTTATTCCATCTCAATGTATAAAGGCATGATTTGCTTCTGCATCCCCACAAACCCTCCAACATGTCGAATCAGATGTTTAGTAAATTGCTGTTTCAGTAACAAAGAAACAAATTTTTCCAGCTGAACTCTCACCAAAACTTTGATGTAGAGGTTGAAGTGCATTCACACATTCTATCCCATTTTTAATCTGTTAAAGAAATATTCAGTTCTTTATCCCCATCAGTTTTTTATATAATCAGTTCAGCCCCCAACAGTCAAGTACACTTTAGAGACAGTCGACTTATTTTGCTTGTATGCTCGTGAGATCAATTGGATAATATTGTTATGTTCTAAGAGATGTTTTTTGTATAGTTGTAAAGAGATATTGTCAGAACTGTAAATACCTAAAATAATCTTTTTTAAAGTCATATTTATGTTACAGTGTTATAAAAGCTGATAACTTATTTGTGTCCATTATCTTACAATAAGCTGTCATTCCTTTCCCTGAACAATTTTTAAAATTTGAATTGATTTGGTAAGAAATCTGAGTCAAAGGCCATCCATCTAAGGACCTTTATCTGTTCACTAGACTATACTTCTTCACTACTTCCAACCATGTTGTCAGTGTAAAGGAGGTTAAAGGGTCTAATTCTCTCTGACAGGCTGTTGCCAGTGTCTGATCTCCTATCAGAGCTTGTACTGGGATGATTCCACATTTGCTTTCCATTTCTTTCCATCTGGACTCACACGTGATATCACACTACTATATTATTATCTTAAGTTGGGCTGCAAAGTAATAATCCCGAATGTTTGGAAGAGACCTCCCTTTCCTTTCCTAATCATTAGCGTTCTATATTTAATCCTTGGTCTCTGCCCTTTCCAAAGAAACCAAGATATTTGTCTATCCCACTCCTGAAATTGTGCATGTGGGATTTTAAATGGCAGCAACATGAACAAAAATAACAATCTAGGTAGCACGGACATCTTAATAGTCTCAATTCTTGCGCTAAAATCTATGTCATCACACTGTCAAATAAATTTTAAAAAATCCTGCAAATTATTGATCAACCAACTTCAAGTATTTGATTGCTTTCTGGATCTATGAAAAAAGACTTAAAGCAAATAAGTCTTCTTTATATAGATCCAGCACAGTGTAGGAAACATGCCTCAGAGGTTCTGGTCCACATTGACATGACAGCATCACAGTTGCTGCAGATTTTTCTGCTTAACACCCATGATGTGACTCTCCTGTTCCACCACATTCTAAAGGTTCTGGACTGGATTGAGATCTGGTGACTGTGGAGGCCACTGTAGTCCAGAGAGCTCACTGTCATGTTCAAGAAACCAGATAGAGATGATCTGAGCTTTGTGACATTGAGCATTATCCTGCTGGAAGTAGCATCAGAAAATGTGGTCATAAATGGATGGACATGGTCAGCAACAATACTAAGGTAGGCTGTGGAGTTTAAACAATGTTCATTTGGTACTAAAGGGCCCAAAGTGATACAAGAAAATTCCCCCCACATCATCACTGCACCAGCAGCCTGAACTGTTGATACAAGGCAGGATGGATCCATGTTTTCATGTTGTTGACACCAAATTCTGATACAAACATCTGAATGTTACAGCTGAAATGTTTTTTACAGTCTCTTCTGGCTCAGTTCTGGTGATCCTGTGTGAATTAAAGCCTCCGTTTCTTGCTGACAGTAAGACCTGTTTGATCTTCTACTGTTTTATCACATCCTGGCACTAGAGGGCGCCAAAACACAACCGTAGACACCTGAATCGGTCATGTATTCGCGCACACAACCATCATATGATTGAAAATATTTTTTTAAATATCCATGTTCTGCCAATAATACACATCTAAAAGACAATTGTTGTGCTTTTTTTTAGTGAGTAGTTATACATCTGTGGGGATAAATAGAAACAATACAGCTGGTCTCCATTCAAATGATGTGGGGGTGAGCCTTATAGCTATGCAATAAAATGGTGGAAAACTCCCAGTGTCATTCACAAACAAATCTAAACGTTTTATGACTCATTCGACATTTTTAAACCAACTTTTATGCTTTAAAATTGACTCTAAAAGTCCCATGTTTAACACGGCTGCGAAACAGAAACGTTGAAGATCACGGAGTCAAAAGACCCCAGCTAGGCCGCATTATTGTTCTCTCAACCGAACTATGACTTTTATCCCGCCCTGGACGGAGCAGTAGAAATGACGGATGGTCTGGTGATCCAATGAAAGCCTCGCATGGCGCCGGTTCCGAGGAAAACAGACCAATAATGTTTTGAAAGGATCTAAGGGGAGGGCTTTCTCCAGCAAGAAGTTCGTTCCTGCTCTTCCCTGGCCGTTTCCTGTAATCGTACAGTGTTGTGAGACGGAGAAAGCCATGTGTGTCGATGCAAAGGTAAATTTAGCACCCCGAAATTATCACAGTGAGAGTTGAGGCAGTGGTCGTGATGGTTATTTTCAGGTATTTTTGCCGAAAATGAGACGCAGACCAACCGAAACAGCATTGCGGCCTATAAGCGGTGTCTGAACGTAGACGGGCACGTTGCTTTGGTTTTGGTCCGGTTTGTTGATGAGATTCAAGGAGTCCGGTACACTCACTGGTGTGTAGTAAATGACAGAGAAGGGACTTAACAACCGAGAACGCAGAATGAGCCGTGTTTATGGACCTAAATGTGTGTTTAGTGCCTCTCATGCTTTAGTAATCGGCACACTTTGGTGGCGTTAGAAGCTAATGCTAACCGACGGGTTTATAAGAAAGACTGCGGAGAGGAAAACATCGTACCTGTCCAGCATCAGGACCCCGCTGTGTCTCACTGTTTTCATTCACAAAATTTACCCAAAGCTTACGTGTCATATTTTACACCATTAAATCTGTTTATCAGTGTAAATTTTTTCTATTTTTAACATTCAGCATCACTTTTATAGCATTTACAGGACAAGGATGTCGTCATGATGTAAACACGTTTAGTCCTTTTAGCCTTTAACCTCTTATCAGACCTTTTTTTTAACGTCATTGCTCATTTAGTTTACTGAATAGTTCCATATACTCAGGTAAACTCGTTTGTATGTATGAAAGTTGCACTTTTAGGTAAAGTTTATCTTGGTTAGTGCTTTAAAAGATCCAAACTCAACTGTAGAGGAATAAAGTAGAATGAAAGTGTTGTGAATCTGTCAAAAGTGTATTAACTTTGAAGGATCACGTCTTTTTTCGTTAATTTTAATGCCATTAAGCAGAAAACATAATAGTTCTTGGACAAACAAGTTTTAACTTGTGAATAAATTGTACAACATTTTAGTAAATAAATCACTGTCATATTTTTCTTTCTTTTTTAGCTTTATAATTAAAAGTTGAGAAGAACTGGACAACAACCACACAGCTTCCATCTCTGAGTCTTTTTAACTTTGTGCCCGTCTCCCTGTGTGGAGTGGGCAAGATGGCAGATCCCATTATGGACCTCTTTGAGGACACACCCCTGTTTAACCTGGATGCCCTACCGGATGACTCCTTCTCTCAGGGTTCTTCGGACCCTGTGGAGGAAGCTCTGAAGCTGGCTTTGGGCCAGGTGGTTCCAACGGTCGAACCGGAGTCCGGCCCTGACCTCACAGTCAACACAAGCCTTGATATTCCTGTAGCAGCTCCCTCTATCCCAGACACTGCTCTTATTCAGGTTCCCTTACAGCAACCAATGTCAGTGGCGACTGTTCAGTCTGTATCCTTAGCTGTGCCTCCCACTGTGATCCCTGCTCCAGCTCCTGTTGATCCTGTGCCACAGATGCAGACCACCATACCCATTGCCAGCAACACCGGTGGGGCCTCCAGTAGCACTGTACTGCTGAGCTCACCTCTGACTGTTTCTAGTTCTCCAGCTACCACCGCCACCACACAGCAGCTCACACAGATAACTCACCAGCTCACCCCCCAGCAATTAGCTGCCATCACACAGCAAGCTGGCGGTAAAATAGTCATCCTCAAAGGTCCCCAGGGTCAAGCCCAGGTTCTGCAGGCTGTATCAGGAACCACAGGTCAGACAAGTGGGAAGGTTATCCGTGTGCTGTCTGGCACACCACTCAAACCTGGTGTATCCATACTGCAGGGGGGTGCAGTTTTGAATCAGGCAAGCCCAGGGCAAGCGCAAGTCAAGGTGGGTGCTGCGGGAGTGCAGAGACTGCTGCAGTCTCCCAATGGGCCAGTCAAACAAGTGTTGCTCACATCCATGCCTCAGCAGGTACAGCAGACACAAGCTCAGCAAGTTCAGGTGCAGATTCCAGCCCAGGCGCAGATGGCTCAAGGTCAGACTACTGTCCAGGTTCAACCACAGGCCCAGACTACCCACATTCAAGTTCAACCTCAAGTCCAGGCTGTTCAGAGCCAGGTCCATGCACAGAGTCAGGTGCAGCTCCAGCCAGCCATGCAGGCCCAGACACAGGTAAGCACCACCTTTTCTACTCCTGCAGAGACTTTAAAAAAAAAAAAGTTGGACCACAGGTGATGCTTGAAGCTTCTCTGTGGTTTCCTATTAGGGTAACCATTGAGTTTTACAAGTTATATTTAGTCTTCTCCTGATTGTTGTTTTCTTGTCTTGTCCTGTGGATTTTATTCTAGGGAGGTGAACCAAAACGCATCACCCTGGTTCTCCAGCAACCCTCTCAGACTGGCTCTGCCATGCCAGCAGGTCAAGCTGTTGCAGCTCAGCAGCAAGTTGCACAAGTCCAACAAGTTCAAACAGCACAGGGAGGCCAGCAGCAGCAAACACAGGCCCCTGCTAGACTGGTGCTGGGTCAGCTCCCTAGTGGCAAACTGGTGCTCCAGGGAAGCCAGTTAGCGGCCCTGACCCAGGCTCGGACTGCAGGTCAGGCCGGAGGACAGCCCAAAGTCCTCACGATCCAACTGCAGGTGCAACAGCAACCCAACCAACAAGGAGGAGTTAAGGTGAGGAACGAGTGTTTTAGAAGATACCCGCTTGGTTAATCAGGTTATTGATAATAAATTACTGAGTTCTCATAGTTTAATTAATAACCAATCCTCTCTCTTGATACGTTTATTTTGTAAACTTCCAGTTATTTTTTGACAAAAAAAAATATAAGGTCTTTTGTAACTTTTAGGTGACTCAAATAGGACCGAAAATTGGTTGTGTTTGTTTTTTCCTAATGTTTTAAGGTTCAGGCTTCAAGTTGTTTAAAGGTGTGGTTTTCTGGGTTATTTTATAGTTTTGCATTGTTCTCTAGTGTAATTCAATGCTATCTATGCAGTTTTTATAAAGAAAGAAGCCTTGATGCTTATAATATAAGCTTTAGAAGTTTGCTATTCTGAAGCTGAGTTTGAAACAACAGGAGTCTCATTAGTATTAGGGGTGCACCGATTGCAGTTTTCTGGCCGATCACCGATCTTTAGACAACCTTTCCTGCCGATCTCGATTTTTTTTTGCCGATCACGTATTTTTCATAACTAGAAGCCAATTACTTTAATGTTTCCATTTTTGAGTAAATTGAATGAATACTCACAAAACATGAGGTAGTGTCCTCTCATATAAAAATTATATATATATAAATATAAAATATAAACAATTAATTAATAAAGCCAATAAAAAAAGGTGCCTCTTAAAAATAAAACAAGAGATGTGAACCATTAACAAAGCCCTTTTCTCAGGTCCTCCTTTAATTAATAGTACTTTCTGCCTGTAATTTTACTAAAACACTTGTTAAACCTACTCTAATAAACATTTCCAGCATTAAAGTGATAATATGCAGTTTTGCTTGTTTTGGGCGCCCTCTGGTGTCCGTTTTAAATCACTGCATTAAAAAGTTACTAGATCGTTTCTGCATCTAAACGCCAATATCTACCTGTTGAAATGTCTCCTCAGCCTTCATAGTTTTCTACTGGAGCGGTTATTTACTCCTTCAATGAAATCAGCTGTGTTCAAGCAGGGAGAAATTGAAAAAAAAGCAGGAATCATGAGATAAAAACACTCCAGCGTTAGCATAACAGCTAGCCACTTTGGGTTAGCCTAACCCTCGTGAGACACGTGACTTCCTGGGTACCGTGACGGCGACGGAGATCTTGCAATCGTGGTATTCTGGATCTAATCACCAGATGAGACTAAGTGACTTTTCATTAACCCTGTAAAGCAGGGGTGTCAAACTCCTTTTCACCGAGGGCCACATCAGCATAATGGCTGTCCTCAAAGGGCCAGATAACTTAAAAATGTAACCAAATTAAATGTAAAATAAATGTAACGACTCCTTAACTCCATAACTCTGAATTTATTACTTATACAAGATAAAACATTACAAATGCATGAAAAATAGGTTTGCTTGTTGCTCTGTTAGATGCTTTTGATTTGTCAGGTTATGAAACCCACTTAACTCCATCAATCAAGGATCAAACTATTCAAGTGAATTAAAAATACATCAGTTATAATAACTTTGATAAAACATTTGTTATAGTTAGGGGTGCACACAATTTTTCATCACATGTCCTCAAGGAAGAACCTGGCTCTGGTGTTTGGTCCACAAATATGGGGGGGGGGGGTAGAAGATGATGATTTTCTGCTGGCTCAACATTTTTCTGCTTAATGCTCAATAAATTCAAACAACCTTTAACTCATGAGGTCATTCTGGTGCTTAAATAAAACTTTTAAACATATTTAAACCAATTAAATTGAAAAGCCTTCTACTAGTTACCTCTCTGGTCTGACAGAGCGATGACCCGGTTTCTTCCTCACTGCAGTCAGACCGCAGCAGCAGGTGAGGAGGCGTGACGATCAAGGTGTTCTGATCGTTCCTGACTGAGCACTAGGGGTGCAACGGATCAGAAAACTCACGGATCGGATCGGTTCACGGTTTTGAGTCACGGTTCGGATCAATTTTCGGATCAGCATAATGAAAAAGAAAAGACAAAAAACTTTGCTCATTATTTTCTAAAACACTGAGCAACTTTTTTATGCTCAATCCTCATAAATACAAACTGCATTTAACTCAAGATGTCAATCTGATGCTTCAATAAAGTTTTGAATCATATTAAAACTCATTAATGGGGGAGATAGACTCATATGCCACCTCAGGGTCACAGACCTGCTTCTGTCAAACTAGCGGTCACAGCTGGGGGGGGGGCGGGGGGGGTGGCGTGACGCACGAGGCGCTCCTGACTGAACTCCGGTTATATTAACGTTTATTAGCTCGTATAAAAGCCCAACATAACGTTATCTTAGACACAAACAGGTGAATCTAGTTTGTCTATCAGAAGGATAGATTTCCAGCTGATGGAGAGAGAGACGGAGGAATCGGAGGCAGCGCGCGCGCACGTGCGCAGCAGAGACTGGATATTGATCAGGGACCCTTCGTTCTGGTGTTCTAAAACGGCTGAAGCCAACAGAGTGAACCTCTATACGTGATGCAAAACAAACACCTTTCTAAGAGGGGAATTATCTGCAGATTCACAGTGCGTGAGAACAGAACGTTGGGAATTATGTAGCGACGCACGCGCTCTACATGAACCGCGAACCACGTGCGTTCCGAACCGTAGAGCGTGATCCGTACGAACCACGGATCGATGATGATCCGTTGCACCCCTACTGAGCACCGTCAATATTAATGTTCATTAGCTCGTATAAAAGTCCAAAACAACACGTTATCTTAGATAGAAATTGGTTAATCTGGTTTGCCATCAGGGAAGAGGATGATCAGCTGACGGAGGGGTGGAGGATCAGCAGCTCCCCGCGCGCGCGCATCATGGATCAAAAATCGACCAGTGATCTTTTGTTCTGGTCAACTAAAATGACTGATTCTGATAAAGAGAACTGGATATGTGATGACAAAATGAACGTCTTTCTCAGAGGGGAATTATTTTTCAGCAGCTTGAGAGCGCGAGCTGTCGGGTCGGGGAGGAGTTAGTAAAGCGCGCGAGCGCAGCCAGCTGGATCGCAAACTGTGTCCTGAACCATAGAGGTGGTCTGTTCAGATCACAGATCGATTGTGACCCGTTGTACCCCTACTGGGCATGTGTGAGCTGTGTGCGTGGGTCGGACGTACTGTTATTGTGTGTGTGTTAAAGCGCGCGCCGAGCTGTGCGTAATGGCGCATTGCTTCGCTCATTGTAGATGCTGTGAGTGTGTGTGTGTGTGTGTGTGTATACACTAGCTTCAGAGGTCATGTGAGCACTCATTCACTGAGCTGCAACAGGATGTGAAGTTCGTCATATCTAGGGTCTCCCATCAGGACCGCACAGCGCTGGTCCGCAAAAGCGTGTTCGAAATCTGATTCTCATGAGGACCAGCGTACTGCTTGTGTGCACCCTGCCCTGTAGTGGCGGTAAGCCGTCAAGTCGCGGGTAACACAATTGACATGCATTGTGGGAAATGTAGTTTTTGGTCAAAGTACGCTTTTTACCTATTTATTTTTGAATACTCAGACCTTTTAAGCTCTCGCGGGCCACATTAAATGACGTGGCGGGCCACATTTGGCCCGCGGGCCTTGTGTTTGACACATATGCTGTAAAGGGTCATATTAGCACATACAGTGGTTCAAGGAAAAGATTTAAAAATATTAAAAAGTTGCATATTATCACTTTAACTCTGTGCATTGTGTAAATAACTTCAACATAGTGTCTCTATACTGACTAAAAGAGCAGAAATCATCCAGATTCTGCTGCTCATCTCTTCACCTTACCAGGTTTTCTAATTGCGGATGCGTGCCACTTGACTACTTGGCTCCCGTAGATTTTACTTATGGTGCATTTAATGCGCCTCGTAAAAACGAGGACATAGCAGATAAACTATGGAATAATCTACCGATTAAACGCAGAGTCATTGCTGTTTGATCACGGCCACGGGACAGTTCTCCCCCGCGCCCCTCTAATGAGAGACACGCTGGAAAGATACGTTCTGCATTTAGTCGTCAGTTGTGTCCGATGCACGCTGAAGCTACCGCCACCGGCGACGCTGTCTGCTCTCAGATCAGTGAACTCCGTTTTTGCTTTTTCTGTCATACGGACTGCAACTATAGAGAAAGAGACGAGTGCAGAGCTGCACCAGCTCACTTTGTTGTAGTTTGAAGATAGTTTGAAGAGCAGTTAGCTTTCGTCTCGGGTACAACTTCTCTGAGGTTTAGCCTGGCGGGGGTCCGATGAAAGACTGGCGGGCCGCCAGGCTTATAAAGCGCTGGGGGAAACACTGAGTGTAGCACGGACGTGATGTAGCGCGTGGAAGGGAGCGAGGCAGTCTGTACCTCCCGGGAACAGGAAAAAAAAGCTGATTTAAAAGCCTATAACCAAGATCGACGATCTCATGGGAATATGGTCGATTTACGATCCCCTCAAATTAACATGATCGAGGCCGATTGATCGGCGCACCCTAATTAGTATTAATGATATGCACAGCCCTCACTTCTGATTGGCTGATTTTCTCCTGAAAAAAGCTCAGCCAGCCTCGAACAAACAGCCGTTCGCTCCCTGCATGCGGGCTGCTGTCCTCACCAAACTGTCCGCCTTCTGTATACCGAGGCTCGACACGCGGGCTGATTCTTCCCATGTCCTGCATAACTCCTTCGGCCAAAAGTCAGCTGTGTTTTCCACCAACGAGAAGCGAAACTGAAACTCGACGGTCACCTCACATGCCGGCCGCTGTCTGCTTACCTCAGGCACACACACACACTGCTCAGTACTTTGTGTGTCTTAACCAAAATAACTCAGAATAAGTTCTAATTTCGCCAAGATTAGCCAAAATATATTACAAAGTTAGCCAAAAGCTGCACCTACAGAATTTATTAACTTCCATGCAGAAAAAATACATTAATTAATTAATTAATAAAGACAGCTCTGAGGTTCGAACTCAAAACCTCAAGATTTGCAGACAGTGTTAACAAAGCTGCTACGTCGCATGCCAGGTATAGCTATGTGCTTTGTTTATATAAACATTAAGTATCAGTTCTGTTTCATGAGGTTTGATCTCTGCAAATAACACAAGCCCGTCTGCGTTTCGCAATGTTGATTTATGAAAAAAATTTGTTTAAAAAGCTAGCAGTTGGGCGCATAGATATTTGGGCGGACCGAAAGGCGTTACCATCTCAGCGAATACACGTTGTGACGTCAAACCGTGCACAAATGCAGAGCCGCATTTTTAAGTTTAATTTCTTACAGATTCTGTTTTTTTTTTAATAAACCAGGGAACAGAGAGTCTTCATGTTTGGCCTACATGACAGGCTCAGGGGGACCTATTAGAAACTATGAAAACCTGAAAAAAAATGGATTCTGACAAAACCACCCCTTTAAATTTATTAGCATTATTCTAATAAAACAGCATTGGTAACTAAAATCTGGTAGCAGTGTAGATTGGTTTCATTAATTAGAACAAGGACAGTCATTGTTTTGAAACTCTGTTCATCTGATGCAGCTGAGTGAGTGTCCTGCTTGAGCAAAGGTTGGAGATAAGTTGTTTGCATTTTATAAGGTTTCCACATGAAATCATTATATTAGTGAGTCGGCCCTAAATGCAGAGTTGAGGAGAAACAGCCTCATCTTAGAATGACTAATGGATAATGTGGGTCCACTTTTTTATTGATTGTGTGGGTTGCTTGTAGTATGCACATTCAGGTCAGTCCAGTGGTTTTAAAGGGTTCTTATTTACAATCAGCAGTATGGGTTTCAGTGTCCGTCAGATTTAGATTCATTACTACACTAAATAGTTAGACATCAGTATTTTTGTTTTAAATCAAAGCATTGTTTGAGGGATCCTGATGGTTAGCTTTGATTTCTTTAATTGAATTTGTCCTGATTGAATTGAAATATTAGATATTTATTAGATTAGATAGAGCAATTAAAGATATTAGATTAATTGAAGCAGCTGTAGTTAGTTTGGTTATTTTTTAACTATTGCATTTATTAAGGCGTTGGTTGGGTATCTTCTTTTAAAAATATGTGGCTTTTTTTGTTATTAATGAGTGAGTTTGACTAAACCTGGCTCTTTTACATCGACAGTACCAGCTGGTGTCAGGAGCGGGAAACGCTGGCAGCCCACAGGTGTTGCAGATATCTCAGGGTCAAGGAGGACAGAGAGTGGCAGTACCAATCAAAATGCTTCTACAGCCACAGGTATGTTTTCAGTTTGCATATTTTATTTTACATGCATTAGAGCAGTGGTTCCCAACCTTTTTTCCAAGGGACCCCTATTTTAACTGTCAATTTTTGGACCCCCCACACACACAGGCACGCACGCACACACACACACACACCTCCCACTTCCAGTAAGAAACGATAAAATAGTTCAGGCACTTTTTAATATGCTTTGATTTTTTAACTAAAATAATTACAAATAAAACTAAAAACAGAGCATTAACAGATTATTTCCTGTAAACACAGATCAGTCTTAATCTCAATAAACTTTTGACACATGAAAAAAAAAGTGAGCCAAATTTTGGCTACTTCAACATGTGTTTGACTTTTCTCAACAGATTATTTCCTGTAACACTATTATTTCAAATATTCTTTTAATTTAAATCCAGGCTGTTTACCAGTTACTTCACTTGCTAAGATGTGATACAAGAAATCAGATGTAGCATCCATTCCTGACTTTGAAAGGTTGAATCAGCCTTCATATCAAATGATTTTTCTCCTTTAGTTCAACTCATCACACTAGGACCTTTGAATCATCCTATTAAACCCCAAAATGTCTAAAGCTGGACTTTTTCTGACAGACTATTAGGGTCATTTGCAAAACCTAATGCTTTTCAGAATGATCAACAAATGTTCTTAATCTCAATTAATTTTACCTGGTTAATTAAAATAATATAAAACAAGGATTTCAATATTAATATCATTTATTTTTGTATGTTGACCATATTCTAACGCTGCAATATCCTTTGTTACAACTTAAAACTTTAGTTTATAAAGTTGTTAGTTCTTTTTAGGTCTATCCCTGTCTGAACCTACAGAGAGGAGAGGGTGTCTTTGTGACTCAACTTTGCTGCGTTTTTGCAGCTTTTAGGAGGACAGACGCTTGATGAGCCATGACGGATTGTTTATTTATTTATCAGAAACGTCCTGATTGTCGGTATGATCACGGAGCGGGTCAGGTTTAGCGGAGAGGAGACCAGGAGATCTCCTGGTTGCCAGTCCGTTACTGGCGATGTTGTTGAAAGTTTACTGGATGTAGGATTGTTCAGGCGTCTCCGCTGAAAACTTTAGTTGATCCAACAGGGAGGAGGGCTCTCTGCAGCAGCTGCATGCGTCGCTAGACTGGTGTGTTCATACGTAAGATTCGCACATGCGCAGTACCGATCGGGTTTTCGGTACAGATCGCTAGTTATTTTTCATTTTTTATTGACTCAATAATTATTACAAAATTGTAAAGACTTCGTTATGTTACACAAACATGAAATAAATGCATGCTATTTAATATTAAGGTCAGAATAAATGAATTTGGTAAACTTAAAAATATATAATAAATACATTTTTAACACCTCAAAGTGGAGAGGTCCTGGTGACCCCCTGAGAGGCTTTGGTGACCCCTAGTGGGGGTCGCGACCCCCAGGTTGGGAATCACTGCATTAGAGTACATTGTTTTATAGGAAATTGTTATAAATAGACATAACGTTCTCTTTTACGCAGACAAGTTCGGCCTCATCTTCTGGTGGCGCCGTCTCTGTGGTGAAGGTCATCAACTCTTCAGCAGCAGGCCCCTCCTCAACAACCACCACTCCATCCCAGGCCATTCGCATCTCCAAGGCTCCTGGAGAGCCGGCATCTGTGCGGCGTGTGGAGATTCTTTGTAAGCAGGAAAAGGCAAACCGCATTGTGGCTGAAGCCATCGCACGGGCCAAAGCGCGAGGTGAGAAGAACCTGCCCAGAGTCCTGAACCAGGATGAGCTTCCAACCACACAGACCCTGTCGGAAATAGGAGGGACCGTGACTTTAGTGTCTGCTGCTAAGAAAAAAAGTAGTGGTGGAGGAAGCAAAAAGAAAAGTCCAGTATCCGGAGGACCAGTATCTAAAACAGTTGTAGGAGCTGACAAGAAGAGCAAAGTGAAGATACAAGGAGGAACTGTTACAGTAACCGGAGGCACAGTGATACCTGCTACTGGGAACAAAAACAAAAGCAAGACTAAAGCAAAGTAAGATTTATGTGTTTGACAATGTAGTTTTTGGAAAACTCTTTTGATTACTGTTCTTATATCAGTGGTTTACTGTGTCTGACAGTACTATTACTCTGGTGGGAGCAAAGAAAAGAAAGAGAAATGCATCTTCTGATCACTCTGATGGCGAGCTCAGCCCACCGTCACCTGTCGCACTGGAGGACGACATAATTATGGTACGGCACACGCACACACACATTTATATATAGAGAAAAGATGTATAATTTTACAAAGCTAATATTTTTATGCGCTGACTCTATAATATTGGACAAGAGATCCATTTTTTGATAAAGGAAGACTGGACCACTTTAACGCTGATTTTAGGGCTGCAGCTATCGAATATTTTTGTAATCGAGTACTCTATCGAATCTTTTTTCGATTAATCGAGTACTCTAATAAATTACATGTATGTATGTGTATATAAATATACATGAATATACATACATATAAATATATATGTATGTATAAATTACATGTACAATGTATAAATCTGAGAGAAAATAAAGTATTAAACATTTTTTAAATAAAAAATAGATATAAACCATGTTTTTGTGGCATATAAGTGCATTTACTATTATTACTGGTATTTATTGCTTACCTCGGAACTTTGTTATGTCACTGTCTTCCCCTCACACACCTTTTTTTCAGTCCGACTAAAGTGAAAGAGCTGCAGCCATAGATATCATGGCTGCAGCAGCAAGTTAATTCCATACGCAATGCGTGGCTTCGACTAATTACTGGAATGCCTGTTTTTTGCGGCACAAATCTCATAGCATATGTTTCATTTTGCTCTGTTCCTGTTTACCTTTCCAAAATGCGGCGAAACTTTATAGAGTTTTTCGGAATTTTTAACCCGCAACTCGCTACGGTGTTTTGACAGGGAGGGGAGGGGCTCTCTGCTCCTCCGTCTCACCCGTGTCTCCACCCGTGTAGCTGCGCAGGCGGATAAATGAAGCATCTCAGTACCAAAGTCGGCACCGTGTTTTTTCGCTACCGGTACCTACCGACATCTTTCAGTCTGTACCGGTCTAGTACAATAGTACGGTCTTGTTGTCCACCATGGCTTAAGATAAAATTAAGTTACATTCGCTACTCGCGTGTGCATTCAGTGCAGTGTGTATGTGCGCCACTTATTTCGGTCCGGGTGAAACATGACCCCGGGCGATTGCAAAGCCATGAATTAATTAAATATGAATTAAACGAAGCCTCGAGGCAGAGAATTTGCCTCGAGGCTTTTTTGTACTCGAATTATTCGAGGTACTCGAAGAATCGTTTCAGCCCTAGCTCATTTTAAGAAATCAGTTTGGTTTCTGTAGCTGAAAAAACATTTAATATCTGTTTTGAACCAAGAACATTTCAGTTTTTAGAAATATTGTTTGATTGAAACAAGTGAGAAATGTTTTAAATGTCAGAAAAAATGGCTAGTGACAACTTAAGTTTGTTGCTAAGAATTTAGTAGTGTTTACTATATAAACAAACAAAAGTCTCTCAGAAATAAGTAGCTAACAACTCTCTCTTTGGGCCAGAAGAGGCGCTCCAATCGTGTGGTGAAGAGGAAGAAGTACACAGAGGACCTGGACATCAAAATAACAGATGACGAGGACGAGCAGGAAGATGTAGATGTTACTACAACTGCAGCAGCTGTAGCCTCCATCAGCGGAGGGGCAGCAGCGCAGCTTAAACAGGAAGTGGAGCTCGATGGAGATGGACTGCCCAGTATGCAGTTTTTTGTGGTGAGAGCTGAAACATTCATTCCTCCCCTGGAGACACTAAAATAATTATTTTGAGATTAATTGTGGGTTTTGTGTAATTTTATATTCAGTTAGCTGAAATGGAATTTTGGGTCATTTTGAAGGGATGTTCTATCAAGTATTTATCTACAGCAGGGGTGTCCAAACTTTTCAAATGAGTGCCGAAATCACCAAGTGTAAAGTCCTCAAAAAAAAATCTGATATTTTTTAAATTAAAAAAATGGCAAAGTATGATTTTATTTATTTGTTCTGCTCACAAATTCCTTATAAATGCACCATTTTAATGAACAGAATCTTTGTAAATACGAGACGTACAGAGATCTCATACATTTGACTCAATAAGAAGCATTAAAGCCACTGGATCTGAATGGTCTGATCTGATTGGTGTTTTGAGTTAAAAACTTTAGTCATGTGTTTTATGAACAGAGCTCACAAGCCTGCTTTTTAGTAAAAGTCAGTGAAGGTGTTGGTTCTTTTTACCAGTAATTTAATTATCTGGAAATACCTGATTAATAAAAATCAAATACTTTGATTAGATTGTAAATTTCGTATTTAAAAACGATTCTAATTTACCATTATTTTTGTTTGTTGTGTCTCTTAGTAAAAATCTAAACATAAAAATATCAGAAAGCATCTCTCTGCATCAACATTCTGCAGTAGGACTAAATTATATCATTCCTAAAATTCAGCTGAGGGCCACACAAAATCCCCCGGGCCGCACTTTGGACATGCCTTATCTACAGTATATCATATATATATTACTAGATATCTTTATCTACACTGTAGATATAGATATCATATATGTTACTAGATATCTTTCCCGTGCTGTTTGTCAATGGACCCTGACATAGCTACGCTGGCAGCCATCTTGTGACAGCGAGCTGCTTCTTTCTTAACATTGTGTCAATGAAGCATGTACTATTAAATACCTCTAACTTGCTCAATTTTTAACCGATTTTCAAACGGTTTGCATTTTTATAAACGTCAGAGACGTGGCTGTGAATATATATCAAAATAGAATGATAATGGTCGGGAAATTCATAAATTGTAAAAGTATCAAATCTCAAGTCTATTCATAATAAGGTTTGTAAGAAAGTAACCCATTTGTAAATCTGTTCATTTTTTGTCAAGTTATGAGTGTTTTTAGTTAAGTTGATCGCTCACCTTCCATCTGCTGCCATAGAGAGCAGAACATCAGCTCACTGTCACAAGATGGCTGCCGTATAGCTACGCTGTCGAACCCCAGATGATCCATCTAGTCTTTATATATATCTATGGTAAGGACTATACCCAGTTGTGATGTCATTCAGAGTGGGCGGGATCTCTAGAAACAGGAAGTAGTCCTCTGACCAAAGTAATAGCCAGATCAGGATGTAAATGTCCCATATTTGAATTTTTCTAAGTCGTGGACTACAGCGTGTTTTACCTCAGCCTGTCATTCACACGCTGGTGACAGTGAGCTACATTGTAGCCACAGAAGTGAATTGACCATACACAGGCGCCACCAGACCCTCCGACCACCACCAACAGGAAATGTGGGTGAAGTGTCTGCCCAAGGACACAATGACATTATGACCCAGTTGGATCAGGGTTTGAGCCGACAACCCTGGGGTTGCAAGACAAACGTTCTACCTACTGAGACACTGAGAGGCACTGTTGAACGGTGACAAAGTAGTGGCTAATTTTCAGGTTTTTAAAGTAATTCTTCTTCAAAAGTCACACTGATGTGTTAGAATGTTATATTATTTGTTTGTAAACCTCTATGAGACATGTATTTAGTAAATTGTGTTTTTTGATGCTGCAGCATGCAAAATGGCATAGGCATTTAGATGTTTGGTTGAAACAAACTAAATAAACGTTCTCAACTTCTCATACTAAATTGTAGAGGTTGACAAACTAGTAGCATCAGCATGACTTTTTTTTTTTTTTTGCAAGGCTTGTCTTAAATGCCTGAAAATTAGCTGCTACTTTGTTGCCGTTCTGGGCAGACTGTTGCTCCGGTTGGAGGACTACTTCCTGTTTCTAGAGGCTGCTCGCTTTTAGGCTACGTTCACACTGCAGCCAAAAGCGCATCAAATCCGATTTTTTTTTCCCCCTCGTGCGACCTATATCTGATTTTTTTAAGACAGTCTGAACGGCACAGATCTGATTTTTTTCAAATCAGATCCAGGTCACTTTCATATGTGGTACTGAATCTGATACGTATCTGATGTTTTTGGAAGCAACTCCAGTCTGAACAGACATGTCACATTGAATCCGCCTCGTACGTGACGGACAGGAAACAGACCACTAACCTGCGCCGACGGAGGGAAACGCTCCAACACGTAGAGCTGATACTGGAGACGGAGGCAGTCAGTGGACAGACAGTGAGGTTTAGGACTTGATTAGTAATATATTACGTGACAATTCTGTTCAAGTGAAACTTGGCACCGTGGCGTGGACTCACGTTTCTGAGACGCACTGAGACGGTCCCCGTGTGATGAGTGATCTGACGGACTAAAATGGTTTTTAATCAAAATAACAGCGCGGGCGCGACGTGATGCAGTGCTGATGTCTCAGGTGTATTTCAGCCTTAAAGAGATCTTACCGTAATCGGGCCGTGTTCAAGTCTATTGCCAAAGCCATTTTATTTCCGTAAACAGAGCACGTTATGTGTGACGTCTTGTCATCGTCTGCGCATGCGGGCCACTTTGGGGCCGTGATTCATTCACACTGGAAATTGTTTGCTGTCGCATTTCAGTTAAAGTGTGAACAGCCAGACAAAAAAAAAATCGGATTTGATTAAAAAAATCAGAATTGAGCATTAAGACCTGCAGTGTGAACGTAGCCTTAGTTATGTCACAGGTGGGTCGGGCCCTTACTGTAGATTAATAACAGATAAAACGCCACTTCAAAATGACTGAAATGTTTTTTTAAATGCATAAATTGATATATGTGGGGTTTTATTTGTTTTGTTTGTTTTTTTACAGGAAAATCCAAGTGAGGAAGATGCTGCTATTGTAGACAAAGTCTTGTCTGTGAGGATAATCAAGAAGGAGGTATATTTAAATCCAACATGTAGTACACTTAATCACTTTTATAGCATCTAAATTAAATGACACCATCTGTTCTTCTTTTCAAGGTGTCTCCAGGCCAGTATGTTAATGCTGAGGAATTCTTTGTCAAATACAAAAACTAGTAAGTTCCCATATCTTTGTGAACAACTTTGATTTCAGGTTTGTTTTTTTAGTTGTTGTTGTTCAGTTAGACAAATAAGACAACAGGAATGAGTAAACTGCTGTCTCTTGTTTTTAGTTCATACCTGCACTGTGAGTGGGCCACTTTGATGCAGTTGGAGAAAGATAAGAGAATCCATCAAAAGATCAAGCGGTTCAAGACCAAGCATGCTCAGATGAGGCACTTGTTCCAGGAGGTGAGAGGGAGCCAGATTCTGAAATCTCCTGTTTTGGAAATGATCTCAGCTAGTTAAATCTAACCTTAAATTCTAATCTGAACAGGATGAGGAGCCTTTTAACCCAGACTATATGGAAGTGGACAGAATCCTGGATGTGTCCCACAGTGTGGACAAGGACAACGGAGAGGTCAGAAATATTTTTTTATTTGCAGTCTGAAGCTGTTGGTTCAATACTCAGTTCTTCTGCTGTTTTTCCCCCTCTCTTGCCATTTTCAAATCCTGTGTAGTATAAAATGTTCAACCTATTGAGATTTAATCAAATGTCTCCTTTATTCTCTCCAGCCTGTCATCTACTACCTGGTGAAGTGGTGCTCTCTGCCGTATGAAGATGCTACTTGGGAACTGAAAGAGGATGTTGATGAGGCTAAAGTTGACGAGTTCTGCAAAATCCAGGACAGGCAGCCTCGTCTGAAGAGAGCGGTGAGTGCTCCAGTAAAAGATGGCTTAGATCACATGTTTTTTATTATCTGCTTTTCAGCACATTTTGGATTTGATCACACCAAACTTCTTTTAAAAGATGTGATGCAAGTACTTTTTAAACTTAACATAAGCAATTTAATTGACTTTGTGAGTCTGTTTCATGCTTTATTCAAACATGCTAGTGCAAGTGATAGTAAGAGAGCTACAGCCATTTGTGTGAGATTGGACAGTAAATTAAATAAGGTAAATCACTTCACAGATTCGCTTTCTTACAATTCGTCATGTCATAACAATTTATATTAGCATGTCAAGTTCACAGTAGTTGTGGAAACAATCCAGTGCTTTCAGTTTCATCTTCTGTGAGGGTTTAACTCTACTACAAGAACAGCATAGTTGGTAACACAAGAAAAATGTGATCTTATTTTGCCTGAGGGCATCTGAATTTTCACTCAAATCTGAAAAAGCTCTTTGAAATTGTTATGCTGCAGGTTTTGTTTCAGTATAAAGTATATTCCTGTCACATTATAGCCTAGAAAAATAAAAATGTTCCCGTTTAACAAGCCTAAACATGTGGAAAATTTCCCAGCTGCTTTTCTGCAACTGCAGCATGTTCATCAGTCCAATACAAGTTGCTGTGAATAGTTCTTTCCATGTTATAAACCACATAGTTTTTCTTTACTGGTGTAAAGACCTACTCATAAAGGCAGACACCTCTGTAGTCTTTTCTAGTTATTATATCTCCTGTAACTGAGTGAGAAAGTGAACAAAAAGTGAACAAAGTCTAAATGACAAGACTGGATTTCAAAGCCCTAAACACTTGAACAGAAACAACAAAACCCTAAAAAGTTTTAAAGAACTACATTTAAAATGCTGTGACAAAGTAGCTTTAAAAAATTCAGTATTTCAGTTTCAGGGGTTAAAATATGGAATAGCCCAGGGGTAGTCAATTAAACATGCCAAAGGTCCAAATCAGCATACATGACCCAGCCGTCAGTCCGGGGGGGTGGTTGCTTCTAGGATGTCTGACATAAGCCGATAACGTCAACTCTGCTTTAAACTAGCAGTCTGTAGGTTTAACTTTTCTGTGAAGATTTTATTGTCTTTAGTTTGAACATGAGGCTGAAGAATCCTGACACTTCTAGAGTTCAAACAGAGGCTGGCTTTATAAAGACAGCTGGACTTGACTCTCCCTGATCCACTATTCAAATCAGCGCTTACCTAACAAACATATTTAAAATGACTTCAAAATAGGGCTGCAGCTATCAAATATTTTTGTAATCGAGTACTCTATCGAATCTTTTATCGATTAATCGAGTACTCTAATAAATTACATGTATGTATGTATATATAAATATACATGAATATACATACATATAAATATATATGTATGTATAAATTGCATCTACAATGTATAAATCTGAGAGAAAATAACAAAGTATTAAACATTTTTTTTAATAAAAAATATATATAAACCATGGTTTTATGGCATATATGTGCATTTACTATTATTACCGGTATTTATTGCTTACCTCAGAACTTTCTGTTATGTAACCGTCTTCCCCTCACACACCTTTTTTTCAGTCGGACTGAAGTGAACACGCTGCTGCAGCAGCAAGTTAATTCCATATGCGATGCGTGGCTTTGACTAATTGCTGGAATGCCTGTTTTTTGTGGCACAAATCTCATAGCATATGTTTCATTTTGCTCTGTTCCCGTTTACCTTTCCAAAATGCGGCAAAACTTTAGAGTTTTTTGGAATTTTTAACCCAAAACTTGCTACGGTGTAACGGCTACGCTGTTTTGACAGGGACGGGGGGGTGCTCTCTGCTCCTCCGTCTCACCTGTGTCTCCACCCGTGTAGCTGCGCAGGCGGATAAATGAAGCATCTCATTTACAGGGACATTTTATAGTAAAAGTACCAAAGTCGGCACCGTGTTTTTTCGCTACTGGTACCTACCGATGTTTTTCGGTCTGTACCGGTCTAGTACTAGTTGAAATAGTACGGTCTAGTTGTCTGCCATGGCTTAAGAGAAAATTAAGTTACATTCGCTACTCGCGTGTGCATTCAGTGCAGTGTGTATGTGCGTCACTTATTTCGGTCTGGGTGAAACATGCCCTCGGGCGATTGCAAGACCATAAATTATTTAAATATGAATTAAACGAAGCCTCGAGGCAGAGAATTTGCCTTGAGGCTTTTTTGTACTCGAATTATTCGAGGTACTCGAGGAATCGTTTCATCCCTACTTCAAAACCCAGCAGACCTGAGTCACAAACCCAAGATCTAACAGATCAGATGAGCTCTGAGCTCATTTTAACAGCTTGGTTTCTCAATATGAGCAGAATGACACTTATAGGTAAATAAACTAATATTAGACAAAACATTTAAAGACCTGTGAACAAGTTACTAAAGTTTAATCACAAAACTAGAAGAACAATGTTAAATTAAAACATTAGATCAGTTCAGCTGTTTCTGATAAAGTCTAACTCCAGGTTTCAGGATGTAAATCAACCTTTGATGTTAAATAAAGTTACCAATAAGAAACGTGTCTAAACTATTTTAACACTAAAGCACATTGATCTGTCAGGACCTCGGCAGAGGTTTGCCTCCCTTTAACTGTTTTCAAAGGCTCACTCTGTTTTAATAATAATTAGTTCATTTTAGTATCCCCATTACAGCATCTGCATCATGTTTCTGGTTAGTAAAACTACTTTGGGGGTGTTTAAACATTTTGTGAGTCTCTGAAAACAACTAAAGTTAAAGGAAGCCTAACTTCTGATGAAGTCATTGACAGAAAAATGTGTGTTTTTAATGTTAATATTATTTATTGGCCTAATTTTAAGCCACAGCTTTTGTCAGTTATACTGAGAAACACAGTTGAGTAACGCGCTCTCATGGCGACCAGTCAGTTTATTATGATAACGACAGATGTGAGCCCAGCTGTTACTCACCGGTTGGACAGGTGAACAGAAAACCAGGAAACGCTCATAGATGGTCAGTCCTGGCTGACAGCGTGGCCGCTTTTCTGCGTGAACACTACCAAGGACCGCGTTGCGCAACTGGTTCGGCGCTCGGCCTCTTTCCTCCAAGCTGAACCGAGCTCCGAACCAGGTCCAGTTTAAGGGGAGGGTCAGGGCCAGATGCGCAAGCTTATCCTGGGCCCGCGGTAACTCCTCAGGCACGTTTGAGTGTCTCCACGGACGCGCGCCCTACTCCTGCTCAGGGACCAGGTATCTCGGATTTGCCCGTGGTCCGGACTGAACCGGATCTGGGTCCGGATCCGGACTGGAGTCTGCCATTTGGTGATGCCTGGAATAGCCCAACAGATGAACATAAGCAATACAAACATTAATCAGTTTAAAAGAATAAACACATTTTAAAAGAATATCAAGAATATAAACTGCTGTTTAATTCAGGATAGTTGTGGTTTTGTTTTTTCTGTTTTCAATAAGAACAGTAGATATTATTTTTAGACTGTTTGTAATTAGGGATGTTCCGATCAATCGGCCGCTGATCAAAATCGGCTGATTTCCATAAAAAAAAAAAAACTAGGGATGCTCGATATTGGCTTTTGTTACCGATATTTGATATTGTCTAACTCTTAATGTCCGATACCAATATAAACCGATATAAGCATGGTAGCCCTCATTAAAAAAAAAACTGTATTAAATGCAGGTGTGCCAAATAAATAAAAATATCTCAAAAACTAAACATCAGATTTGTTATATTTTGACTAGGGATGCTCCGATCACGTTTTTTGCTGCCGATCACCGATACCGATCACATTGATTGACTGTAAATTTCACCTTGTAGTAATGATGAGGGCTAATGGCTACTTGATCTGTAGAAATTGAACCATAAATCTCGTTCATTTGGACAAAAACAGGTTTTTACTGACTTTTCAAAGATGAAAAAATACAAAAACTTGAAAGCACCATGTAGACATCATCCATCCATGTAGAAATATATTATTTATAGATATATATTTCCAATCCATATAGAAATCTATTATTTTAATCCTTATAGAAATCTATTATTTTAATCCATATAGAAATCTATCACTTTAATCAGATATCTATTACTTTTATTAATAGAAATCTATCATTTTTATATATATTTAAATAAACATATATTCTTGTGCACAAGATCCCCATTAATTAGTTTGTGGTTGAAATAACGTTTTGAAAAAAATTGTTTTTTTTCTTCTATTCAGATGCAGAAAAGTCGACATTGTTTTTACCCTCTGGTCCATTTTATGCACAGAAAGAACAAACTGACAATGATCTGATCATTACTAAAGAGTCTACCTGCTCTCAGCTTCTCCTCCCTCTACCTGTCTGATCCACCTGCACTGCGCACTGCTCTCCCCTCTCCACATGCGCCATGTGGAGAGGGGAGCCACACACGCGGTTTATCTTTATAAACGTATTAAGTTTGTTGCACACACTTCTGTAAGATCTAGCTTCGCTTTGTCGGTTTTACTTGGAGAGTTTTCTCGGATACCGTCACTTACTAGTATTTTACAGGAACTCTAGGTTCTGTCAGATGTTACAGGGAGTAGATTACTTATCTTGATGTTGACGAATGGAATACTGAGTCAGGAATAAAAGACTTTACAGAATTTATTATAAAAGACTGACGGACGAACAGTTACAAACAGATAGTTACAAACAGATGAGCAGAGAGGTATCAAGGTTATTAGCTGTGTCAACACGATGTCAAGTGTTCTAAGTTGATCTTAATATAAGTTTTAATGACTTGAGTCTGTGATGTTAAGACTAGGGTCATTTTAATTTAAAGGGAGTTTGGTTAAAGGGGGTTACTTTGGTGTTAAGCTACGTGGAGTGTAGAGCTTATCAGCAGAGGCCTTTAGCTTTACCAGATTATGGAGACTCACTGTACGCCGCTCCGGGATCAATGCCGATCGGAGAGTCGGGTGGGACAGCGTGAAGGTGGAGGTTCCCCTCGGACCCAGTTGGACGCCTGCGGAGGTCGGGACCGCCGTAGGCCACGGAGGTCGTCCTTGGATGCAATCGTCAGGAGGTCCATTTCTGGGTTAGCTGGCAGTTAGCATTTTGAGCTAACGCAGCAAGGGCTTCTTTTCCCATGTTGTGGAGAGAGGCAGATGTTTGGTGTATATGCCTCGGTTAAAAGAGCGGTGATCATCGGCTCAAACGGGGCTCGTATCCCCGTTCAGGGGAGAGCCGGTAACTTAGGAAAATAGCTTAGCTGTGTAGTGGGTGACAGCTAGCGTCTGGACTCATCAATGTCTAGATGAGAACTCTCTTTCTTGTCTCAGGAAGTGGCGAGACTTAAGATGGAGTCATGTTGACGTGGACCTATGGGAAGGGTTCTGTCAAGGTCACATGACTCAAGCCCTTAAAGCTATAGTTCACCTTAATAAGTAAATATATGAATCATATTGATTTTAACCTTTTAGCAAAGTAGAAATGTAAAATAATACTGAAGCTGGATCAAACATTCATAATACTGTGGAAAAAAATGCATTAATCATATTAAGACATTTCTGGACAGTGGATTAAAAGTGGTGTCGTTTAGAAGGAGACATCAGGAAGTCTTTGAGTTTATTATACTAAAGAGTCCTGTGGAGGTCTTCCAGAAAATGATGTGGATACCTGGGAATGTTGTTTCAGGTTAAAACATAATAAAAAAGTCATTGTAATCCAAGTTATTGAGAAAAAGATGGATTATTGTTTGTGTGATGTCAAGGGGTCAGAGGTTATAGCGTATTTGGAAACGCTACACAATAAACCTCCAGCTCTGGAAACTAATGTGAGTACTTGGATAGCCCAACACACTACAACACTGCACAAAATGAGGAAAGCATTCACTGAGGCTGAATGCTCTGAGAGGATCAGGAGAGCCCTTCGCAAACAACTGCGACCCAATAATGACAGATATGAAACAGGGGACAAAGTCTATTTTAAGAGGACAGACTGTAGTGAATGGAAAAGTCCAGGTGTGGTCATCAGCCAAGATGGTGTGGTGATATTTGTCAGGCATGGAGGAACCTATGTTCGAGAACACCAGTGTAGGCCAAGAAAAGTGAATGCTCCAAAAGAGGAAATGGGAGAAACTGAAAAAGAAATTCAGGTAAAAGATGATGAAAATATTTTAAAGACACCTGCAGCAGAAGTCAATGTAGATCAATGTGATATGGAAAGTGACTGTGTTGAAATGAGACCAACAAACGAACCCCATGATGCTGAAGGCAGCAGTGAGTCCTCTGGCAATGGGGTTTATGCACGGTCACTTCCTGGTTGCCATAGACGCTGCCCCTCCCTTCCGGTTCAACGCTGTTCCCACACAAACTGGACAAAATGGATTTTTTTACCCGTTTTCTTCAAGACCTGCCGCGCATCACGGTAAACGATGTCCACCGGATTTTTGAAAAACACACTGAGACGTCTGCGAGCAAGCCGGTGAAGGACTTTAAGCTGTATATAACCAGCTTTATTCATGAAATTGAAGGTAAGCTAACAGCGTTAGCTCGTAGCTTCCATCATCAAAAAACAGTGAGACAAATCTATATAGCCGTGATCGTGGGCTCCAACTGCTTCCCAACTTTCAACTTTCTCTGGTCTAGCTGTACGTTATCAAACACCAAGGCTTCATTCACCAAAAGAATAGTTGTTCCAGTGAAATAACACACGAACGGTGCCGCGCCTCCTCCTTTAGCCTCGTCCACTCAGCTCTTTGACTACTGTGCTGCAAAGTGTCGACTGCAGACACGGTGTGGTTAGAAATGATCACGTTTTCTCTTCTTAAGTTCACAATCCTTCCTTTTTGTAGTTATTTATTCAGTGGAAATGTGTGGAAACGGACTGATGAATTATATTCAGCTGATGCGGTACACAACTGAACACAGCAGTGTTCAGCTGTCGAGGCTTCCCGTCCGCTGATACTTATATGATGGCTTCATTTCTTAGTGCTATAATATATATATCATACTGAACTATACTATACTATTACTCGTTTTGATTATAAACAATATCTTTAGCTGGAAATGCACTCTAACTCTGGAAATCTTCACGTTTCAAGTGGAACCGGAAATAGTCCCGCGAGGTAATTTTAAACCGGAAGTTCTACTAAGTACTCTGTGCATAAAGCCTATTCAGCTTAACCTGGAGAATTCAACCCTACACAGGAAAACCCAACCACAGCTTGTGAAGGAATGAGACTGAAAACTGGACAAGTGATTAGATACATGGACAATGAAACAGGTATACTGGATATACTGGAAAAATAATCAGTCGAGCAGGAAAAGTCAAGAGAAAACACAAAAACTGGTACAACTTGGAGTACAGCGAACCAGAAGAAATGACAGGAACAACAGGTGATGTGGGAAAAGTGAATGAGCTTCAAGTAATGCCATCTGAGCACATCCAATCATGCACTGACAGCAAGGAAGATGCAAGTTTTGTGGTGAAAGAGGATGTTTTCTCACATGCCAAACAAACCGAACTCGACAACTGGAAAAGAAACCACGTGTTTGAAGAGGTAAAAGATGAGGGTCAGAAATGCATCTCGACGAGGTGGGTGTGCACACTCAAAGAAACACCAGACGGTGTAGCTCCTAAAGCTACACTAGTTGCAAGAGGCTTTGAGGAATAAACACTCAGGAACTTCCAAAAGACTCCCCAACATGCTCCTCAGAAGCTCTAAAGATGGTCTTAGCTGTTATATGTAAAAATAAATGGAAATTAAACTCCATAGACATTAAAGCAGCCTTTTTGCAGGGTAAAGCTTTAACCAGAGATGTTTACGTTCACCACCTCCAGAAGTAAAGAGTGAAGGACTTGTGTGGATTGGAAATTAAAGAAATGTGTCTATGGATTGGCAGATGCATCTTTGTACTAGGGCTGTCGCGGTTGAGGAATTCCCCCAGCGGTGAGTTAGGGCGGCTCAATATTGCGGTGTGCGAAATTAATAGCAGCACTTTATTTATTTAGCACATTTCTTTGTAAATTACTAAAATAAAAATAAATAAAAAAGCGCCCGTTTTGTTAAAATCAAGTATATAAAATAAGACTAACCTGGTGCGGGTGGGCACTATCATTTCACTTTCACACACAAATAACAATTATTTATAGCTCTGTCATGTCCTTGTTATGCGCAAGGAAAACCAGCATGTTAACCTTATGCGGTTTCAGACAGGATCTGAGAGGGGTGACAACATTTCCAGCGACACTGAAAACCCTCTCGGAAGGTGCGCTCGTTGCGCAAATACACATGTACTTGCGTGCGACTCTGGAGAGCAAAGGGAATCGCTCTTGGTTGTTATGCCACCGTGTCAGGGGATCAGGGTCGCGTTAACCGGAATTTTCCGGTATTTAACCGTTTATTTTTTTTACTCTGACGGAAAGATCTGAAGGGTGCTGGTCATTCTGACAGGTTTGCGCGCACGCCATCAGACCGTCATAGGCAATCACTGAATTGTCCCCACTAATAATACAAACCAAGGAAGCAGAAATTGCGCTGCATCTCCACCAACTAATAACAGCAGCCCAGACTGAGGTTCTGTGCTGCTGAGCGCAGACCTGTGATCCAGACGTCCTGCACTCTGCAACAGAAGAACACTGGTCCGCCATCAGGTGTCAGACCTGATCTGCTCAAACGCCTCTTTGCAATCCGGTGCTCAGCACGCGATCAGATATGGATTAATTACACTTTCTGTTGTAATGTGCTCTCAGAGTAGCGTTTATAAGCTGTGGAGGCTTGTTGACACGCAAAATCTGCTCCACGAGCCGAGCGCACACATAGAACTGGACCTCAAACACTCACTCACACGAGGAGGTCCGCATTAAACATCAGCACCGGGTTTTCCCCTGAGTATCTTAATGAAAAATATGTGAACCCCTCATCTCTCTCATGATCTCATAATGAACGTTAATATTATACAGTAATCAGAGTCCCGCGGAGTGCACAGAGCTGCACCTGCTGCTGCGCAGCGCTCGACTCCAAACGGAGTTTTTAGAAATGTCTATATGATGACTGGCTGATCGACTAATTTAGAGTCTAATCCTATGGATTTATGTGCTAAATGGGCCCAGTGTTAGAGTAATAATGCTACTGAAAATGTAATTATTATAATTTTTAAAATTAATATGTGACGGATAAAAATAGATTATGACCGGATTTTTTTTAACCCTGTCAGTCAAATGACGGAAAACTAAAAAGTCTAGCGCGACCTCTGCAGGGGATTTTCATTAGGGTCGATGGGTTCCTCCTTCAGGTAGCGACTGAGCTCCAGCTCGGCTCTGACTCTCTTTGGGACAGATGCAGAAGACGTGCTTGTCCGTGACTTCAGCAGGTCTCCGGGCATTTTTTTTTTTTTTGCCGCTGGTGGCAGCACTGTCTCCGCCAAGGATTCTGGCTGGGCTGCAGCTGATGCACTGGCACCGCTCCCCCCATCTTCCATGTGTACGATCTCCTCGATCAGCGCGCACTTTACCTCATCATCATCATCATCAGTATTGTCAGGTGCAGTAATTGCAGTGGCCCGTCAAGCAGCGCGGTAGGTTTCTTAATATCGCGATATTTCATTTGTGCGGTTACCGTGACAGCCCTACTTTTTACTGGTACAACAGGGTGAGGGACACCATGCAGCAGCTGGGAGGAACAGTGTCAAAAGTTGATCCAGCTGTCTTCTACTGGTTAGATGACTCCTATAATGTGACAGGAGTTCTTGGATGCCACGTAGATGACTTCATATGGGGTGGCTCAGACAAGTTCTCCACAACTGTGATCCCCAAACTGAAAGTTGCTTTTCAAGTTGGACGAGAAGAGCATAACGACTTCAGCTACATTTGAATGGAGGTTCACTCTCTACAGGATGAAATACAAGTACAACAAAGTACATACATAAAGAACCTACAACCCATTCCTATAGACTCCACCAGAGCCACACAGCGAGAAGCCGCATTAACAGAGATGGATATGTTGAAATCAAAGATTGGTCAAATACTGTGGGTAGCGAAACAGAGCAGACCTGACATTATGTGTGACATATCTGTCTTGGCATCTAACACCAAACAGGCCACCATCCAGACCTTGCACCATGCAAACTAATCAGAAAACTTAAATCAGAAGAAGTTACCCTGAAGTTTCAGTACCTGGGAGAAAACAGTTCCCTTAAACTAATGGTATTTAGTGACTCCTCTATGGGAAACCTCTCAGATGGGGGAACACAAGGTGGACATTTCATCATTCTAATGGGAGACGATGGAAAGTTCTCACCATATGCTGGCAGTCCAAACAAATCAGGAGAGTTGTGAGAAGTACATTAACAGGAGAGACTCTGGCACTTGCAGATGGTGTTGATAGTGCTGTTTTTCTTGCTACACTTTATTCAGAGCTTACCACTGGTAAATGCACACATAAGAATTTACCTATTGTGTGCGTAACAAATAACCACTCTCTTCATGATGCCATCAAATCTACTAAATCTATTACAGAGAAGAGACTCCGGCTGGAGATAAGTGGTATCAAAGAGCTTGTGCACTCAGGAACAGTTCAGCAAATCATATGGTCTCCTACCAAAGAGCAGCTTGCCAACTGTTTAACAAAGGTGGGGACATCTTCGCTTATACTACTCAAGGCCCTCAGTGAATGGAAATGGCAACTGAAGAGATAAATGGACAATTAAATATCCCTCCTATGATCTGTAGTTATAAAGCTGTTATATGTTATCTGGCTATTTCATAAAACTATATTGAGTTGAAATGTTATTTTAAAAATGTTCTAGTTGTATTAATGGTGTTCTACTAACAATGCTAAAAGGAAAAAAACTATATATATGAGTGTATTTTTTTATATGTTCTTTAAAGAGAGGAGATTGTTAAGTTGCTTATCTACTGAAAATGTCTGTTGGTTAAAAGCGGGAGCGGGCATGGAATTCTGACGTATGTAAGCAGTGAGTTGGCTGGCGGTGTGGAATAAACGTGCATGGAGTTCAACTTCGAGAGTCCCTTTTATTGAACTAACAAGTTGAATTGTGGATTGTGAATTGAGCAATGTGTAGGAATATATGTTTATACTTCTATCTACTCCTTGATTGTGTTGGAAGGAAATGGAAAAAAACTTTTTTTTTTTCATGTTTGAAATAAGTTGAAGATTTTATTTTATTCATAATTTTACTGACTATATTTTGTAGATTTATTTATTTTGTTTAACACAGAAAGGTTTTCCATCATTCTTACTTAAGTCAGGAGCCATACAATAAATGTTTTGCCTTTTATTTTTTCCCCCTTTGTCATCGTTTTTCACCTAACTCTGCTCAGCCACGGCCTCCTGCCGCTTCATGGAAGAAGTTGGAGGAAACCAGAGAGTACAAGAACGGCAACATACTCCGAGAATATCAGCTGGAAGGAGTCAACTGGCTCCTCTTCAACTGGTACAACAGGTATTTAGCAAACACTCGTGTGTTTATAGTAATCTTTGGTCATCAATGGCTAAATAAATCATAAAATGCTCTTAGCTTTGCTGTATGAATAACCCAAACTGCAATTTAAATTGTTATAGCATCAACGTTGGGACATAAGATTCAAGGCAAGAACACGATTCATGCTTTAGGTTTCTTGTCTTACAGGCAGAACTGCATCCTGGCAGATGAGATGGGTCTGGGTAAAACCATCCAGTCCATCACGCTGCTGTCGGAGGAGTATGCTGCTGGGGTCCAAGGCCCCTTCCTGGTTATTGCTCCCCTCTCCACCATCACCAACTGGGAGAGGGAGTTCTCCACTTGGACTGACATGAATGCCATAGTCTACCACGGCAGCCTGGCCAGCCGACAGATGATCCAGCAGTATGAGATGTACTGCAAAGATGACAAGGTAAACATCTTTGAGATGGTTGTTGGAGCTTCCAGGGCTCTGTGGGTTTGGTGGTTGTCCTCTGGAAAGTTGATCATTCAGTATCCAACCTCACACGTGTCTGAGTCCTTTCATAAGACGCTGAAACACAAGCAGGTCTAATGAAAAAATATATTTTTTTCAGGGACATTTGATCCCCGGCGCGTATAAATTTGACGCCCTCATCACAACGTTTGAGATGGTGCTGTCCGACTGTCCAGAACTGAGGGAGATCTCATGGCGCTGCGTGATCATCGACGAGGCTCATCGCCTTAAAAATCGCAACTGCAAGCTGTTGGACAGCTTGAAGATGCTTGACCTGGTGAGAGGACTACAGGGCTATACCCATTTAAACTGATCAAATATTTGCATGTCTGTTTCTTACGTTTCGTTGTTTCCTATAGGAACACAAAGTGCTGTTGACCGGCACTCCTCTTCAGAACACCGTAGAGGAACTCTTCAGTCTACTTCACTTCTTAGAGCCAGCTCAGTTCCCCTCTGAAATTGAATTTCTTAGAGATTTTGGAGACCTCAAAACAGAGGAACAGGTGTGAAACCATGAAGATTTACACACATACAGCTCTGTGCCACATCTACTGTACATGGCTGTTCTTTTTATTAAACGTTAAACTGGTAATGTTTTGCTATTATTGAGCAGGTGTTTTGTTTTGGGCCTCTTAGGTTCAGAAACTGCAGGCGATCTTAAAACCTATGATGCTGCGCCGACTCAAGGAGGACGTGGAGAAAAACTTGGCACCCAAACAGGAGACCATTATTGAGGTCAGTTTAAAAAAACAGTTTGTCCTCCCGACTGTTTTAAAAGAACAGTGCATTAAGTTTATTTCTGAATAATTTAGGCTTATAAAAGATTTAATTAATAGCTCTAAAACACAGCTGGGATTTTAATGAGATGCATGTGCTGAAGGAGATAATTGAGACTGCTAAAAAAACAATGACCACAAACCAAAGACCCCATTAGACTTTTACAGAGCAGCACAAATCATAACATTCTTAGCTGTGGGAAAAGCTAATGAATAAAAACACTTAATTGTTTCCTGTTAGGTTGAGTTGACTGATATTCAGAAGAAGTATTACCGGGCCATTCTGGAGAGGAACTTTAGTTTCCTAAGTTTAGGGGCCAACAGTAACAGCAACGTCCCCAACCTGCTCAACACTATGATGGAGCTCCGCAAGTGCTGCAACCATCCCTACCTCATCAACGGTACGGCCTGGCATCTTTTAACTAAAGAAGTGTTCATGTTGGAATTTATCTTCTGTGCTAAAGTTGACAGACAACAGCAGTGCAAGGTTGTTTTGCATCCTTCTGTCTGCATGTACTATTCATGGACACTTGCTTCCAAAACTTTTGGTTTGATTTCTATTCTAATTAATGGCTCTTTAATATAAATTGTTTAATTTAGTGACATCATTCTTTTTTCCCCTGTTCAGGTGCAGAAGAGAAGATTGTGGCAGAGTTGCGGGAGGTGTATGACCCCTTGGCCCCTGACTTTCATTTGCAGGCTCTAATTCGGTCAGCTGGGAAACTGGTGCTACTTGATAAGCTGCTGCCTCGTCTAAAGGCTGGTGGCCACAAGGTGCTCATCTTCTCCCAGATGGTGCGCTGCTTAGACATTCTAGAGGACTACCTCATCAACAAGAGGTACTTTTTAGTTTAAATAAAAATAGTAATTTTAAAGATGTTACTAAGATTTTGGCAGAACTCTTAAGATGTGTTCTTGGGTTTTGCATTTTTAGATACCTTTATGAGCGAATTGATGGGAGAGTGCGTGGGAACTTGCGACAGGCCGCCATCGATCGCTTCAGCAAGCCTGACTCTGATCGCTTCGTCTTCCTCCTGTGTACCCGTGCTGGTGGTCTGGGCATCAACCTGACTGCTGCTGACACCTGTGTCATATTCGACTCTGATTGGAACCCTCAAAATGATCTACAGGTTAAACATTCTACTACAGTTCACTTTTAAATCTTATCTTCCTGTCCTAGAATCGTTTAATTTTCATGTGAATGTCTTCATGTCCTGCTTTGACACGTTTATCTCTTCCAGGCCCAAGCAAGATGTCATCGGATTGGCCAGTCAAAGGCGGTCAAAGTCTATCGTCTCATCACCAGGAACTCCTATGAGAGGGAGATGTTGGATAAAGCGAGTTTGAAGCTTGGTCTGGACCGGGCTGTCCTGCAAAGCATGAGCGGCAACAAAGACAGTAACGTCAATGGGGTAAAAACATTGTTAGGATGGTCGCTTAGGGTGTTTTCATATCCGTCACTCAAACGTGCAGCGTACATGTGGTCTTTGTGTTGTATTGAGGATGGATCATGGTCACAGTATATATGAACGCTGTGGAATTGATTTGGAACTGAGACCACCTCCCCCAACAGGTCTCAGTATGATTCTTCTGTTTCATCCTAGAACAATTACTGTGTTCTCACCAAACAAACAAAATGAATGACCACTGAAAACAGACTAGGCTTTAATTTATACGGGCTAAACACTGCAGGTATGAAAACACCCTTATATTACTTGTCATCGGTTCAGATCACTTGAATAAAGGACTTTATCACATTCAACAGCTCCAACAGTTTTCTAAGAAGGAGATTGAGGATCTTTTGAGAAAAGGAGCTTATGCAGCCATCATGGATGAGAATGATGAAGGCAGCCGATTCTGTGAGGAAGATATTGACCAGATCCTACAGCGAAGAGCCACCACCATCACTATTGAGAGTGAAGGCAAGGGGTCTACTTTCTCCAAAGCCAGCTTTGTGGCCTCTGAGAACCGCAATGACATTGCTCTTGATGATCCTGAATTCTGGGAGAAATGGGCCAAGAAGGCAGACATAGACATGGATTCAATCAACCGAAAGGTAAGGCTGTGGTGTTTGATTTTAATGAAGAGGTTTATGAATTACTGAGCTTGATGATTGTATCATACGAAGTAAAATCCTTCTGAATAAATTTGTTCTCCCTCCCTCAGAACACACTGGTGATCGACACCCCCAGGGTTCGCAAGCAGACTCGTCAGTTCTCCACTCTACGGGGTGAAGGTGGAGACCTGTCTGATCTAGAGAGTGATGACGAGTATCCACCGGCCAATTCCAGACACTCACGTTCTTCTCGTCGTGCTGATCGCCACAGTGGAGGAGGATACGGCCGCACCGACTGTTTCAGAGTGGAGAAACACCTGCTTGTCTATGGGTATGATCATTTCTTTGTTGTTAGACTTTTACATTCTATTACCTGTTTAATCTTCTTTCGTGCTCTGTAGTCTCCTTTTCTATTTATATTTCTGTTGTCAACTCTGTATATTTGGTTCACTTGTTTATAATTATAAATTACCTTGTAACCTATACCTTGAAAGGCACTTTAGAAATAAGACTACATATTCTTCTTTAGGTGGGGTCGCTGGAGGGATATCTTGTCCCATGCCAGATGTAAGAGGCGTCTGAGTGAACGAGACGTGGAAACCATCTGCCGCGTTATCTTGGTCTTTTGTCTACTGCATTATCGTGGAGATGAGAACATAAAGAGCTTCATCTGGGAGCTCATCACGCCACCAGAAAATGGCCGTGAACCCCAAACACTACTGAACCACTCAGGTAGGAAACTGCCTGGAAAGTTCCCTGATCAGTAAAGCAGAATGTCAGATTTCACAGACTGAAGAGGTACAGCTAAAAAAATTTGAATTGTGTGAAAAGTTCAATATTTTTGTCATTCATTTAAGAAAGTGAAACTCATATCATCTGAGGAATATGGCAATAGACAAAAAATAACTTGGCAGTGGAGTATCCCTTTAAGCCTTATGTTCTATCTGTTTGTTCTATAATGGGATTCCTATTGCTGAGTAATACTTATCTTCACCACTACCCTGAGTTGCCAGACTCCTGAAGCTTTTCATATTCCTCATCCTTCAGTCAGTGGTTTAATTTCATTCATTTCATTTTTATTTTTATTTCGCACATGGCTGTGCACACATTTAAACCAAATGATACAAAGAAAAGAACACTTTTTTCAACACAACCATCATTAAAAAGATGCAGGAAGAAGAAAATCTTATAATACCTGCCCCTTTCTTTTAGCCTAGTAAACTAGACCGTCAGTTCTGCTCTGCAGACTTTAGTCTAGCCATGCTGGTCAGTCTTGTACCAGGCCAATCACAACACTTAAACAGGTTGGAGGGCGGGATTAACCGATGACATCATGCTCGGACTGAATTTAAACAACATGGTGGCAGTGCTGGAACCGCATTTGTTTGAAACGTCTTTATTATCAACTTTGGGCGATTTATATTTGGGTTTTTCTTTAAGACATGAACAGATAGAGGCACTAAAGTATTTTTTATTTATTTATTTTTTAAAGTATTTTACTTTGAAAGAGGATTTATTGGCCGCTTTGCCGACGGGACACGGTAAAAGTTTAATCTACCAGCTGCTTCCGGTTGTTGCTAAATGTCTCTAGCGCTATCCAATAGTATGTGAAGATGGTTTGATCTGTTGGTCCCGCCCCTATGAATGAGTCAGTTCAGTGGACCGTGGCCAGACTACAGTACATATCCACATGTATAGTCTGGTTTACCAGGCTACCTTTCTTTTACATAACACAAAAAACATCCTAGATAGTCTGTCAGTCAATACACTAACAAGCAATCATCAATACCGTATTTGCCCGAATATAGGACGACCCTGATTATAAGATGACCCCCCTTTTCAAGACTAATCTTAAGAAAAAAAGACTAAATTCACTTTTTAAAGAAACAATTTTTATAAAAATCTTGAGAAAATTATTTAAATAATAATAATTCCAGACTGCTTTAATATTTGCTTATTAACAGGGGTGCACACAACTAGTCCGCCAGTTCGCTGTACTGATCTCTCTGCCCGAACGCACCTTTGCTGACAGGTGCTTTCACGGTCGGACTGTGCAGCCCCGCGATCATCAGACACTGATGAACTTTGGGTGCTGCGATGGAGTTTTCATATAGGGGAAGCTTGTGTACACACAACACTGCTGCGCAAAAATGCACAGACACACAAACCCGCTGCTTACGCACAGACACACACACACTGTTGTGCCATGATCACAGACACACAAACCCGCTGCTGTTCCATTGCGCCAACACACAAACCCGCTGCTGCGCCTTTGCGCGCCGACGCACAAACCTGCTGCTCTGCCATTACGCCGACACACAAAAACCCACTGCTGTGCGTTTGCGCGTCGACACACAAACCCGCTGCGTGTGTGTGAGGAAGGGGAGGGTGCATATAAAGATACGTGAGATGAATGAGGTTCTGAGGAAGAATGTGTGTGTGAATCGAGCGAGCGACGCGAGCCCTCGCCTGTACAGTCTGCTCGCTGAAAGCACCTGCTGAGTCTGGAAATGGACCTGGCTGCCTCTGGACTGGCCGTCTGGCATCTAAATCCTCAGTGAACCTGGAACTTTGAGCTGGACTGGACCTCTGGAACCACTCACGATCTGAGCTGCTTCCTGCCGCTTTGACCAAAAAGCCTGCGCCCTCCGCTGGAAAAACTAGGGCGCGATAATAAGACGACCCCGCCTTTTCAAAATTTTTTCAATGAAAAAAACCTCATCTTATATGCGGGTAAATACGGTATTCTATTTTTATACAACCTCTTACATTGAAAAACATTTAAACACAGCTTCATCTGATTCTGTAATGAATTCCATTATTTAACCTCATATTGAAATGCAGCGCTGCTTTAAAGTAGTCCTTGCAAATTGCTGTTTAAAATGAAATTTCCTTCTTGTCCCCTGCTCCTCAGAAATAAAAACAAACAACTTCCGCAAACTCATCGGTAATGCCTGACTTTTTGCCCTGTACAGAACTAATAATATTCCTAACTCAATTAAATCTTTCAGTTTAATAATTTAATTTTGGCCCCAATACAGTGCCATTGTCTTGCTACAAGTTCTAAAGAGGAAGATGATGAGGACGGCTGTGAAGCTGTTAGAATGTTAGCAAATTTGTCTGATTCTCTTTCTTCCAACATCAAATTACATTGACTTGGAGCAGCAGGCACACTAGTATGATTTTTGTAGCACCATGTGAAGAATACGCTTCATGGCATTTCTTTGTACTCTTTGGTAAATACTCAATAATGCCTGTCAATTCATCGTCAAAATAAGAATTTTGTTTTAAGATTTCATTTTACTGCAGGACTTGGCAACAGCCCACACTTACAAAGGTACCAAAACTGTGTTACTGAACTTGATTGGCCTTGTTGAACTTGTCTGACCCAAACCCCATAGAGAGTATATGGGTTATTGTCAAGAGGAAGGTGAGACACGCTAGACCCAACAATGCAGATGACCTGAGGGCTGCTATTAAAGCAACCTGGGCTTCCATTACACCTCAGCAGTGCCACATGTTGTACTGCATTTCATACAAAAGGAAGCCCAACCAAGTATTGAGTGAATAGAAATGAACAGACTTATCAGAAGACTGACATTTCTGTTCAAAATAACCTTTTAAAATGAATCTTATGTAGTATTCAAATTTTATGAGAAAGAATATCAGGGTTTCATTATCGGTAAACCATCATCAGAATGACAAGAAATAAAGGTTTGAAATATTTCACTTTGTATGATGAATCTATATAGTGTGAGTTTCACTTTCTGGAATGAGTGACTTCCCGATAATTCAGATTTTTGAGAGTTTACCTGTACATACATATTTCTTTTGCAAAAAATGTAGGTGACACTTATCTTTGAATGTGTATTTTTTCTTCCTAGGTCTTTCCATTCCTGTTCCAAGAGGCAGGAAGGGGAAAAGGGTAAAGACTCAGAGTACATTTGATGTGCAAAAGGTTGAGTGGATACGCAAGTACAACCCTGACACTCTGCTGCTTGATGACAGCTACAGAAAACACCTGAAGCATCAGTGCAACAAGTTGGTGAAACCCAGTCAGATATTGGTGGATGTTTATGTACGTGTCTCTGATTGTAACATAAAAATCTCTCTTCTCAGAGTGTTGCTGAGGGTTCGCATGCTCTACTACCTGAAACAGGAGGTCATCGGTGAACATGCAGACTCAGTTTTAAAAGGAGCTGATATCAGGTATTTGATATTTTCAGTTATTCTTCTAGTTAAATGTTCAGGCTCAGTTACTGCAGCTCACTGAGATGCACTGCTTGTTTTCAGGGATGTTGACATCTGGATGCCAGAGATGGAGCAGCAGGAGGTGCCTTCTGCCTGGTGGGACTCTGATGCAGACCGTTCACTACTTGCTGGTGTTTTCAAACATGGTAGGTTTGGTTTCTTATAGGTTGCGGGTTTTTTTTTTTTTTTTTTTTGTTTAGTTAGGGATTTGTTCTAAGAGAAATGAAAGCTCAATGTGTGTTCTGTGGTTTCTGTTGGGCTTCCTTACATTAGGGCTTGAAATTTGTTAAAAAATAATGTAACTAGCTTGATTTTGAAATCTGTTACCAGGTTATGAGATGTACACCACCATGCGGGCCGATCCCTGCCTCTGCTTTATAGAAAGAGTAGGTCGACCTGATGACAAGGCCATCGACGCGGAGCAGCACACCGGTGACGCTGAGATGGGAGATGAGTATGTTTCGTTTACTTTGTTTGATTTTCTTAAAGCCGCATTGTGGAGTATTTCATCAAGAGAACAGTTTTTGAATCTAACGTCCAACGGCTTCTCCTCAAAACACCTCGACACGTGCGTCCGGTCGCGTGTGCACACGGCGCATTACGTTGTGGGCATAAACTGTGCAGCTCAAAGTGTAGGGTTTAATCACTCACAGTTCACAAATCTTATTCCAACACTACGAGGATCTGATGAACCCTGTCTGTCTCTGCTGCTTCTGATACTTAACTCTGTAGCAGCTAGCTGCTGCTACTCTGTCTGAAGCTGAACACAGAAATTACTCGGCCCTGAATTAACTTTCTGATCAAAATAAACGCGTAACTCTGTCAAGCCTTGCCATTCTGTCAGGTGAAAGGTTTAAAAATAAAAATAAATACATCTTTAGCTGGGAAATGGGTAGGTTTTTAGTAGAAATGAGCTGAGTCCTCAGTGAACGGCTGAGACGGCAAACAGAGAAACACACGGAGCGTCCTGTATGACAGCGCCCCCTACTGGTACAGGTTTGCTCAATGCGCGGGCATGTTGAGAGAATGCAGAAATTTGAATTTTATTGGCTAAAAATGTCGGCGGCCAGAAATAATGCAAAGGGGTCTATAGGAGGAAGGAGGGTCTTCATCAGAATGACAGATGTTGTGGAACTCTAACCATAGATCATAGTTTAGACCTGAAATATCATTTAAAACATTTAGAAAACTTTGATACAGAGAAAAATAATCCTCCTATCGGCTTTAAAACATTGTTTTGGTAGAAATTGTGGACATTTAAATGAAGAGCAGGATGACGGATGCACTTGCATTTACATAAAAAACACAATTTTAAAGCAGCTGTGATCTTTCTTCTGGATTTAATATTATTTAACAGTTAGTGTAACATTGTGACGTGAAATTTGTATCCCACAAGATTAAGGGCCCCATCTGAGAATCACTTAAGTTGGAGTCCTTGTTTTAAAACTAGTTTGAATTCTCAAAGTATCACAATAAAGCAGAATTAAATGTAGGACGGAAACGATTCATCAAGTTATTCAAATGATTTGAAAGTAGGGCTCTGCGATCTGACGAAATATTTCATCTGGACAATAGAAAATGTCCATCGTCAAATAAAAAGCTCTGTCCTTGATCATAGAAGTTTTACAGCAGTATTTTACATCATAATGCACTTTACGGCATGCCCATGCACATGCCGTGCAGCAAAATATAAACATGCATGGAGGCAGGCGATAACGGACGTGTTTTATATATATATATATATATATATTTTTTTTTTTTTTTTTTTTATTTCACTTAGCAAAAAGGAAAATTCAATCGTATGTACAATGCAAATTAAGGTCAATTTCAACACATTTTCTCCCAAAATCACATACAAACAAAACACATACCAACAAAACATAACAAAAATAAGATAAGTAAAAAAAATATTGAATAAACAAATTCCCGTAATATAAACCAAGTTGATAATAACAAAGTTAATAAAAATAGCAATTACGAGTACAAAATAAATACCGTATTTGCCCGAATATAGGACGACCCTGATTATAAGACGACCCCCCCTTTTCAAGACTAATCTTCAGAAAAAAAGACTAAATTCACTTTTTAAAGAAACAATTTTTATTGAAATTTTGAGAAAATAATTTAACTAATGCTACTAATAATTCCAGACTGCTTTAATATTTGCTTATTAACAGTGGTGCACACAACTAGTCCACCAGTCCACTGTACTGATCTCTCTGCCCGAACACACCTTTGCTGACAGGAGCTTTCACGGTCAGATTGTGCAACTTCGCGATCATCAGACACTGATGAACTTCACATCCAGTTGTGGAGCTGAGATGGAGTTTTCATGTAGGGGAAGCTTGTTTACACACACACACACGCTGCTGCGGGAAATGCACAGACACACACACACACACACAGCTGCGCCATGAACGAACAGACACACAAACCGGCTGCTGTGCCATGATGGCGCACACACACACACACAAACCCGCTTTTGCGCCATGATCGTGCAGACACACACACAAACCCACTTTTGCGCCATGGTCGTACACACACACAAACCCACTGTTGCGCCATGATCGCGCGCACACACAAACCCGCTGTTGCGCCATGATCGCACGCACACACAAACCCACTGTTGCGCCATGATCGCGCGCACACACAAACCTGCTTTTGCGCCATGATCGTACACACACACGAACCCACTGTTGCGCCATGATCGCGCGCACACACAAACCCGCTTTTGCGCCATGATCGTACACACACACAAACCCGCTGTTGCGCCATGATCGCGCGCACACACAAACCCGCTGTTGCGCCATGATCGCGCGCACACACAAACCCGCTGTTACGCAATTATTGCGCAGACACACACACAAACCCGCTTTTAATTGCACCATGATCGTGCAGACACACACACACACAAACCCGCTTTTGCGCCATGATCGTACACACACACACAAACCCGCTGTTGCGCCATGATCGTACACACACACACAAACCCACTGTTGCGCCATGATCGCGCGCACACACAAACCCGCTGTTACGCAATTATTGCGCAGACACACACACAGAAACCCGCTTTTGCGCCATGATCGTGCAGACACACACAAACCCACTGTTGCGCCATGATCGTGCGCACACACAAACCCACTGTTGCGCCATGATCGCGCGCACACACAAACCCGCTGTTGCGCAATTATTGCGCAGACACACACACAAACCCGCTGTATGTGTGAGGGAGTGTGTAGGTGTGTGTGTGTCGGGTGCATATAAAGAACGGTGAGACGGATGAGGTTCTGAGGGAGAATGCGTGTGTGAATCGAGTGAGCAACGCGAGCCCTCACCTGTACAGTCTGCTGCTGAAAGCACCTGCTGGGTCTGGAAATTTTAATCCTCAGTACTAGTAAACCTGTAACTTTGAACTAGGCCAGGCCCGGACCTCTGGAACCGCTCGCGGTCTGAGCTTCTTCCTGCCGCTTTGACCAAAAAGCCTGCGCCCTCCGCCGGAAAAACTAGGGCGCGATAATAAGACGACCCCCCCTTTTTCAAATTATTTTCAATGAAAAAAACCTCGTCTTATATGCGGGCAAATACGGTAGTTATGTCCAGTTTAGGAGGAGGAGGCGTGTCAGCGGGCCGCGGTAGCTCAGGGCACCACGCATCTACCAAGACTCCCTGGACCCGGTCCAGCCAAGTCCTGGATTTGCTGCGCGGTCAGACTCCAAACAGAACAAGAGTCTATTTGGTGATGACTGGCACCGACACGCAACAATTATTTGCAGATAAAAATTAATTAGTTTTCAAAAAGTGTTTTTAGACCAATTAGGTGAAACTGGATCATTTCCCACAGCACACCTGATGAGCTGCTGCAGAGATGTGGGAGGGGTGGGCGCTCTGTGTGACTGCAGGCAATCAGAGAGCGTGAAGAAAAGACAGACAGACAGTTACCCAATGAGGATTTTCCTTCAGCCCGAGCACAGATATTCACGCGTTTCACTCGGACAATGCTTGTATTCGGAAAATATGCATTATCCGTACCGATACTCGTCTGAAACGGGTATCCGGCTCATCCCTACTAGTAATATTCAAATAAAAATAAAACGCAATAAAACAAAAGTCACGAAAAAGAAACCTAAAGGTGTGAAGCCTAGTTTTTGCTACCCTTTTCTTTTTCTTTTTTTGTCTATTGTTTTTCTCATTTTCACAGAATGAGCATTTATTGTCATCAAATTTGAATTCTTAATAACTCTTTGGAAGGATCAGTTGCATACCCCTTTTACATTTGTAGAAAAACAGAAAAAAATGTGACTACGAGCCAATTATAATGGATAGGTCAGTGAATAATGTTCACATAAACTGACATAATTTCACATGAACATGAATCCATACATGTGCAGAAAAACATTTACATTTAAGGAATGTAGTGGATCACATAGTCACTTCTGTATTTTGAAATCTTTTTGATTTATTTTTGTTTTGCTTTAAAGATTTAACTCTTTCCAGGAAATGCTGGATCGTGTAGTTTTTAAAGCAGGTTTTGTGCTAAAATGAGCAAAGTGGTGTTTAGAAAACTACTTGATCCCCATTACCACACCTAGTGGAGGTGTTAGCAGTGTGTGACTATCAGGCGCTAGGAGGATGATAAATAACTGTCAAAACAACAGAGTGGTTCCTCAGATTTATATACAGGGAGTGCAGAATTATTAGGCAAATGAGTATTTTGACCACATCATCCTCTTTATGCATGTTGTCTTACTCCAAGCTGTATAGGCTCGAAAGCCTACTACCAATTAAGCATATCAGGTGATGTGCATCTCTGTAATGAGAAGGGGTGTGGTCTAATGACATCAACACCCTATATCAGGTGTGCATAATTATTAGGCAACTTCCTTTCCTTTGGCAAAATGGGTCAAAAGAAGGACTTGACAGGCTCAGAAAAGTCAAAAATAGTGAGATATCTTGCAGAGGGATGCAGTACACTTAAAATTGCAAAGCTTCTGAAGCGTCATCATCGAACAATCAAGCGGTTCATTCAAAATAGTCAACAGGGTCGCAAGAAGCATGTGGAAAAACCAAGGCGGAAAATAACTGCCCATGAACTGAGAAGAGTCCAGCGTGCAGCTGCCAAGATGCCACTTGCCACCAGTTTGGCCATATTTCAGAGCTGCAACATCACTGGAGTGCCCAAAAGCACAAGGTGTGCAATACTCAGAGACATTGCCAAGGTAAGAAAGGCTGAAAGACGACCACCACTGAACAAGACACACAAGCTGAAACGTCAGGACTGGGCCAAGAAATATCTCAAGACTGATTTTTCTAAGGTTTTATGGACTGATGAAATGAGAGTGAGTCTTGATGGGCCAGATGGATGGGCCCGTGGCTGGATTGGTAAAGGGCAGAGAGCTCCAGTCCGACTCAGACGCCAGCAAGGTGGAGGTGGAGCGCTCGTTTTGGGCTGGTATCATCAAAGATGAGCTTGTGGGGCCTTTTCGGGTTGAGGATGGAGTCGAGCTCAACTCCCAGTCCTACTGCCAGTTTCTGGAAGACATTTTATTCAAGCAGTGGTACAGGAAGAAGTCTGCATCCTTCAAGAAAAACATGATTTTCATGCAGGACAATGCTCCATCACACGCGTCCAAGTACTCCACAGCGTGGCTGGCGAGAAAGGGTATAAAAGAAGGAAAACTAATGACATGTCCTCCTTGTTCGCCTGATCTGAACCCCATTGAGAACCTGTGGTCCATCATCAAATGTGAGATTTACAAAGAGGGAAAACAGTACACCTCTCTGAACAGTGTCTGGGAGGCTGTGGTTGCTGCTGCACGCAATGTTGATGGTGAACAGATCAAAACACTGACAGAATCCATGGATGGCAGGCTTATGAGTGTCCTTGCAAAGAAAGGTGCTATATTGGTCACTGATTTGTTTTTGTTTTGTTTTTGAATGTCAGAAATGTATATTTCTGAATGTGGAGATGTTACATTGGTTTCACTGGTAAAAATAAATAATTGAAATGGACAATATTTGTTTTTGTTAAGTTGCCTAATAATTATGCACACCTGATATAGGGTGTTGATGTCATTAGACCACACCCCTTCTTATTACAGAGATGCACATCACCTGATATGCTTAATTGGTAGTAGGCTTTGAGCCTATACAGCTTGGAGTAAGACAACATGCATAAAGAGGATGATGTGGTCAAAATACTCATTTGCCTAATAATTCTGCACTCACTGTATTTATTAATTCATTGATTTAAAAATCACTGCCCATCTTTAAATTTCATCTGAGGCACAAGTTAACATTTCCAGTTACAAAAGTGGAAAAACAAGCTGGATATTGTTCATTTTACCAGTTAATTTATTAAGATGATGTTTCTATCTGACTAATGGTTTGAGAAATTATTTTAAATCAGCCATTTTTAATTAAAATGGTAACTTTCAAAGCATTTGTGTCAGCCATAGTTTGCTTTCTCTGTCAAAAAGAGTCTTACAATTATTGAGGAAAGATTCTCTTTTACTGAACACATTTCTATTCCTTTTTGATCGTCTGTTTTTCTGCAGTGCGGATTTTGATAAGTATTCAGAAGATCCGGAGTTCAAGCCAGCATCAAGACACGCCAAAGATCTCTTTGAAGAGGTACGAATACGAGCAATCACATTTTATTCTGATTGCACACATTGATTTGCAGATACAACTGAATGATTTGAAGTGAACTTAAGTGCTTACAAGTCATGATTTGATTTTGTTCCTGCAGTCTGATTCTATGAACGTGGAAGATGAGGTTTCTGTGGAAGACAAGATGGGAGCTGTGATCACAGAAAACACACCCAGTCAAAGCGGGTCATGTGATTGGCCCTCGAGCTCATCTCTCACAGCGAGACTACGACGGCTGATCACAGCTTACCAGCGCAGCTACAGACAGGAGCAGCTGAAGATCGAAGCCGAGGCCAAAGGTGACCGCAGGCGCAGACGGTGTGAACAGGCCAGCAAGCTGAAGGAAATCGCACGGCAGGAGAGACAGCAAAGGTAGACTAGTGTTTCTCAGTTGTAGTTTTGTTTTTACATTTGCCCATATCAGATTATTACTATAACTTTCTGAACCAGATATTTAACTATAGCTGAGTCTTGTTTGTATTTACTTCTTTAAGTAGAAAACATTTTCATGTCTGATGCAGGATCAGATCATTACATTTTCTATCTCTTTATGCCTCTAGGTGGACTCGGAGAGAGGAGTGTGATTTCTACCGTGTGGTTTCTACATTTGGAGTGGAAAAGATTAAAAAGGAGCCTTGTTATCAGGAGGGAGTAGACCCCGAGTTTGACTGGGCCCGTTTCCGTACATTTGCTCGTCTGGATAAGAAAACGGACGAAAGCCTCAGTCGGTACTTCCGCTCCTTTGTTGCTATGTGCCGGCGGGTGTGCCACCTCCGCCCAGGCCGTGGTGAAGGTATTTACTTTTTAATACTCAACCAAATGTGTTCTGGGTGCTCATTTAGAAAACTTGCTTACGCACAAAATGGGCCTGAAAGTTGCGTAAGTCACTTTTTACTCAAACTTTGGAATTTATAAAAGAAAACATAACGACAAAATGTGCGCAAGTCTAAGCAAATTATGAACCTTGCATAAGCACCTGTTGGAGATGTGAAACCTGTCGGAGCAGCTGGTGAGATGAAAAATGTTGAATTTATGACACAATTAAAGACTTGTAGATCCTCACGCACACAGAACCAACAATCCCGTCTCTAAAAAGAAGAAACATTAAAATCTGAATGAAAATTTGTCGCAATTTCGGAAAATATCCCATTATGTTCATCCAGTTGTCTTCAGATTATATAACAACTGCACTTATTGGTGCATTAATTGTGATTTCTAAGACTTAGGAATCCTGCAGTGACACTTGAGCGTAATGCGCTGGATGCGCTGCAGCTCAGCCTTTAGTAGATGATGACTAGATAATGACTGGACGATCGATCAGCTGATAGATTCATTAGAGCATCCTATGGATCAACTGGGTCCAGTATTAGATCAACAGAACCATCGGAACCAGTAAAACCCGGTGTCACCGGTCGTTCTCAGGTTCCCTTCAACCAGTGATTTATCCAACAGGTTGACTGTTTAATAGGATGAACAACATGACGTGTCTTCCCCTTTGGATTAAATTAAATGTTGTCATTAAACGTTTCTCTTAGATCTTAGATCCTACATGATCTCTCTGTCAGGCTGATTCGCTGCAGCGAGGGCACTTCCGTGTCTCGTAATGCGTCAACATTTCACCACCAAATAAAACATTTTTCTGTCCATCCACCACAAGCACCTCGAGTTTCAAATGACGTTTTCTAAACCTCTTCGTTGTCACGATTTACTGTTAAAAGCCAGAAACCCACCGGCTTATGCATATGCGTACTTTGCATTGACCATATATGGCAGAATGTGGGTGTGTAGGAGGAGGGTTCTGACCCAAAAACAGCTGAGCACAGTTCTAGGTCTGACAGCGATTTATAAAGCAGAATTGCGTGAATCTGTGCGTCCGCAGGGTTTTATAAATCGGAAATGGAATTTGCGTGCCTGGAAATTTTTTGCTGAGCTTAATCAAGTTTTAGTAAGGATTCTACACAAAGTTTTATAAATGAGCACCCTGGTCATTTTTCTTACATTTTAAAAGTTGCTGTGCTACTTGCTGACTCGGATGTGGCCTAAACTGTTATTTTATCAACACGCAGATCCATCAGAGCTTTCCCAAACTGTGGGCCCCATCACTGAGGAACGAGCTTCACGTACTCTTTATCGTATCAGCCTCTTGCGCCGCCTACGTGAGCGAGTTCTTCCCCATCCTTCCCTGGAGGAGCATCTGCCTCTGGCCCCACGCACCTCAGAGCTGCCGACTTGGTGGAGAATACCAGAACACGATCACCAGCTGATGCTTGGTGCTTCACTGCACGGCGTCAGCCGCACTGAGCTCTCCATCTTCTCAGACCCACAGTTCACGTTCAGTTCAGCCCGTGAAGAGTTCATTCAGAACCAGCAGGCTCTACCACCTCCCCCGCCACCACCCATCATGACTCTCAGCCTGCCCAAGACTGAGGTGGACTTACCCGGAGTCAAGGAAGAGGAAAGTGATGAGACCGTTCGGTTGTTTGGGGAGGAAATCAGCACCGAGCTGCAGAGTACACCCTTGAGCATCCATGGAGGCAAAGTGCAAGCTCAGGGCTGGAGCTTCAAGAGGAGCAGAGCGAGGGGAGAAAAGACAGGAGGAGGGCGGAAGGGCGAGGGAGGGTCTGATTCCGATTCTGATACAGATTCAGGCTCGTCATCCTCAGACCGATCAGGTAGCAGTGATGACAGCGGAGAGAGTGATGAAGAAGTAGAAGGAGGTAAGTTAGTAGATGAACAGAAAAATGTGTGATACTGAAAAAATTTAAAAACAAATGTTAAAGGTTCCACTTGTCTTTCTTTCAGGAGGTATGAAGGTGAGAGATGTGGATGAAGATAATAGTTTACTCTCCATGACCCCTTCTCAGGATAGCATACCTCCCCCTGATCCTCTCAGAGTGGACTGGCCCAAGGTAAGTAAATATGTAATTATACAGGAATAAATATATATACATCTGGGTCTGATGCTGGTGACCAAAAACAATTGAGTATTTGAATGAATGACTAACTCTGGTTTTCTTTGCTGTCTCAGGACCGAGTGCTGATCAATCGCCTGGACAATTTATGTACTCTAGTGCTGACGGGTCAGTGGCCGTCAGGGCGGCGATACGTGTCTGAAGCTCAGCTCCACCCAGGCTCAGAGCTGGGGGGAGAGGAGATGGCTTACACGAGGGTGATTCGTAAACCCAGCAGCACACCTAGTGGCCTTGGAGCAGAGGGAGAAGATGGAGAGTTCACTGTAAAACTCCTCAAGGTGAGAATACCATGGAATATTTGTTTAAAGGGTTAAACAGTTGGTATAACATGTAGGGGCTTTGTGACAAAATATGTTATTGTTGTTTTTTTCTTGAATCTTTATGCAGTGAATTTCAGAATATTTGGAAAGACTCATTCACTTTCACTACTTTTTATTTGTGTAACAACAACTGAGTGCTGTGGTAATAAAATTCTCATTGGGTTAGATCAGGGCCGGCCCGCGTGCTGCAGCTTTCTGTGTCTCCCAATCTGTCATTCTTTCATTAAATCCACGTTACCATCGTGAGTCAGCGTGCTATCGCCTGCGCAGCTCATCATTACAGGATGAGAAGCTGCAGCCGCTGCCGTCCTTCAGTTTCACTTTCACTATTGGACCGTGACGTCTGTCACAGACATGCCTGAACCAGAAATAGATTAAAGCATTAAATTCCCAGCACACCCACCTCCCCTCAGGTGAAAGCAATCCCCGTTTAGTTGGAGGTGTTTGCTATAAAATAGTTTTAAATAAGACAAAAATATTGCTTTGAACTTCTTAAGTACAAAAAACACTGTTAGTTGAACTAATATTTACCATCATCCCTGATTAACAATCTCCAGTGTTTTCTAGACAAGCTTTTCTGATATGAGCTGAAATTCATCAAATTGAATGAACGGCGCCACTCAGTGGCCTGATGTGTCATGTGCAGACATGGTGAACCCCCAGGGGAATGAATGGACTTCTTGCTCTCATCGCTGTTTCTTATAAAGATGTTTTATCATTTCTAGTTTTTGCAACCAATTTGTGAATCGCTTGATGCTGTTGTTTTACCAGATGGATGATAATGTCATTAATATGATGTGGAAATTGTTTAAAAACACCTGTAACTTCAGCAGTGGTGTAGTTTGGGCCTAAATTAGAGTTCTCTGTTTGTCATCCCACCAGGAGGAGGGTCTGAAGCTGACGTTCTCTAAACAGGCCCTGATGCCCAATGGGTCAGGGGGAGAGGGCAGCAGCCGCAAGAAGCGAAAGGACCAAGAGGTGCATGAGGTTTTAAATGAGTGCTTCTACAAAACACCAAAATCAACCTGAATTAAATGTGCTTATTCATTAATTAAATGTAAATCTGCTCTTCTTTTAGCTGTCAGATCTAGATGGCCTTCACGATGCGTTGGAGCGTACTCCTCGACGAAGGGACCCTCCAACATGGTTGAAGGAGAATCCAGATTATGAGGTGGAGGGAGACATGCTGGAGGTAAATCCTAAACAATAGAATAGACAATCATCATAATCTAACTCTACATTTAGGTTTATAGATACAGTTACAGGAATATGTTTCAGCTTTGTGACATCACGTCTTATTGTTTTAGTTACTGGTGAACAGAAGCAAGAGGAAGAGGAGGAGGAGGGCAGATAAAGCCCTCACAGGAACCGAGAAGGTCAAACTCATCAACATGAGAACAGGAAAGAAGGTCAGCCATAGCTGCACTCAGCAGTAGTTTGGAGGTTAAGCTGTGTGCTGCTTTCAGCTAACATTTAAACATTCCTCATCAGGTTGGTGCTGCTTTTTGTCCAATGCTACAAGAGCTGAGGGAGTATCTGGAAGAGAATTCTGATATCGCTGTAGCACCTGAGTGGTCTGAAGCGGTTCGAAACTCGGTATGGACCTTCATTTATATGGAAAGGTTGCTCAGAAACATGAGTTTACTTTTCATTTAAATTGGGAATGCACCAATATCATATTTTTTCAAACTGACCATGAGTACTTACAGTTGAGTACTTGCCAATACTGAGTACTAATGATGTCATTGACCTAAATCATGGTTTGGTACAACAGGATAAAAAGCCAAATGCTAGCTGTGCCTTTTTCTTTTTTAAGCAGACAGCAATTTTATTCTAAAGCAGCAGATTAGGTTACATCAAAACAGGATCTGTCAGTTGGTTTCTTCACTTTAAAAAAATAACATTGTCTTTTTCACCCAATCTTACCTGTAAGCGGAGTCCTAAAAGTCAGGGGTCAAACTGAAAGTTTGATCAACTTCAGAAAGGTTTCTCTTTCTCTCTCCAAGTTAGACAATATCATATAAAAATAAATATTTGTTTCAGTTAATCTGACCTAGGGGTGCAACGGATCATCATCGATCCGTGGTTCGTACGGATCACCCTCTACGGTTCGGAACACACGTGGTAGAGCGCATGTAGAGCGCGTGCGTCGCTACATAATTCCCGACGTTCTGTTCTCACGCGCTGTGAATCTGCAGATTATTCCCCTCTTAGAAAGGTGTTCGTTTTGCATCACGTATAGAGGTTCACTCTGTTGGCTTCAGCCGTTTTAGTACACCAGAACGAAGGATCCCTGATCAATATCCAGTCTCTGCTGCGCACGTGCACGCGCGCTGCCTCTGATTCCTCCGTCTCTCTCTCCATCAGCTGGAAATCCATCTTTCTGATAGACAAACTAGATTCACCTGTTTGTGTCTAAGATAACGTTATGTTGGGCTTTTATACGAGCTAATAAACGTTAATATAACCGGAGTTCAGTCAGGAGCGCCTCGTGCGTCACGCCCCCCCCCCCCAGCTGTGACCGCTAGTTTGACAGAAGCAGGTCTGTGACCCTGAGGTGCGCACATGAGTATATCTCCCCTATTAATTTGTTTTAATATGATTCAAAACTTTATTGAAGCATCAGATTGACATCTTGAGTTAAATGCAGTTTGTATTTATGAGGATTGAGAATAAAAAAGTTGCTCAGTGTTTTAGAAAATAATGAGAGAGCAAAGTTTTTTGTCTTTTCTTTTTCATTATGCTGATCCGAAAATTGATCCGAACCGTGACTCAAAACCGTGAACCGATCCGATCCGTGAGTTTTCTGATCCGTTGCACCCCTAATCTGACCTGGACTTGATATGAAATAAGACGGATTAAATAACATCTCCTGATGTGGAAATACTAAATAAGTCTAAACACTCACACAAAACGTCTCACCTAGCTGAGTTCTAGTGTGGGAAAATGACTCTTGGGTAAACTGCACAAAATGCACAAATGACATGCCATAGAGTTTCGAAGTGTGTTGATTATATGATTCCAGGCATTCCATACCTGCAGCAGTCGATTCTATGACAAACCAAACTTCCTCGGCTGATCAGAAGCAAACTGTTGGATCTTTAAGCCTTTGTTAGGGTTAGGGTTATGCTGCAGTGACTTTTTGTGTAGAGCTTTAAAAAGCTCCACTGTTTTTCTTAGTATGGCTAGGGCTGGGTACCGTAACACGGTACTACTATAGTACCGACCGAAAACCTTCGGTAGGTAGTAATACTGAAATTAAAAAAAAATTCGATGCTACGTTTAGGTACTTTTACAATAAAATGTCCCTTTAAATGCGCCGCTCCAGCCCCGCTCTGATCGGCGTGCATACAGGCTGAGGGACACACACAGCCCCTCCCTCTCCTCTCAACAGTTACGGAAAGAAAAAAAAAAAAGGCAGACCCGAGTTTGCGAGCCGCCACCCGGGTCTGGAGGGAGACGAGGCGAGACCTTCCTCTCTTGTTTAAACACTCTCGTTGTTACCGACCGGACCGTCAGAACGGCAGATTAAAGAGATCAGACCCGAACACCGTGTTTGTTCAGAGTCAGCCCGCAGCTCTGTTTTCACCTGCTGAGGTGTCTGAGCTGCAGCCGACCTCCTCAGGAGGAAGCAGAACACATGCTCTGTTTTTTTTTATATTACATTTAAAAAATCTGCGAGGCCACGAGACGTACTTGTTTTATTTAGGAGGATTTACTTTTTATTAGAGACCATATAGGCTCTGTTATCAGCAACGATGTGTGGAGGGTTTTCCTCCTCTGGTTCAGTTCTTCCTGTGCCCCCATCCTGGCACCTCCAGAGTAACACTAGTTTCTGGTCGACCTGAATCCGTGTACTCTTTATTAGCAAAAAGGGAATAATGAAATAATGAAAACGGATCTGTTTTCCTGTATTTCTGATTGTTTTTTCATAACAAAAACCAAATAACTCTTAAATTTGGATATTCAGTTTCCCTTTCAGAAACACAAAAACAAAAGAAAGAGTTCATGGATTGTATGACAGCTTTAGTTAGTTCCAGAGGGAAGAGATAAATAAATAATAATAAATGCATAAATATGCCATAAAACGGTGTTGTTGGTTTTTTTTTGTTTAATTAAAAAAAAAACTTTAAGTACTTGTTATTGTCTCTAAGAATTATACATATAAGTATCGAAAACAGTATCGTTAAGGTACCGGTATCGAACACCAGGTATCGTTAAAGTAGTAGTATCGAAAAATATTTAACGATACCCAGCCCCAAGTATGGCTATTATTAACACACAGCTAAACAAAATGAGTCGGCAGTGGCTAATAGATTTGTTGCATGAACTTTACCCAATCCAAAAGTCATTAATTTCTTGAACTGACTTCGTCTTCTCCAGTTTAGTTCTGAGTTTGCTGTCATCTCCTGCTGCAACTCAACTGAGAGCCGAGTGTCACGCTACGTAAAATAATATCAGTTCTGTAGTATCAGAGTACTTTTACGAGTACCTGATCCTAGTATCCGACCGATACCCAACACTTGTATTGGGGCATCCCTAATTTAATCTTGCCAATCTTTTATTTAAAAACTTTTTATTATATGCATTTAAAAATGACTCAAGCATTCATGTCTTTTTTTGGATGTTTTTTAACGGTGTTGATCCTTTTTCTTGCAGGGCTTACTGCCTGAATCCTTCTTCCACCGCCTGCTGACGGAGCACTCGGAGATCCCGAAGAAAAGCCGTCGGCGTCATCATCATCATCATCACCACCACCACCACCATCACTATCACACTCCTGAGCCCATCCCTGAGGACCCCAACCTGGACGGAGTTGAAGAGGAGACTTTAGTGTCAGATGGAGCCTACATGATGGACGAGGAGGACCTGGAGACGTCCCATCATTTCCTCACCAGTACAGACTTTGACGTTAAAATGGAGGGTGGTGACAGCCTTTCACAAGGCGACTATGACAGCTCGGATCAGGAAGCACTATTGGACGATGTGATAATTGCGCAGAAGGACTCTGACTCTTCGTCGAGCTCAGAGGACTGACTGAACCCCACTCCCCAGACATACTGACTCATCCCCTACTCAGAAACAAATCATGTTATTCCTAATTTCTTTTTAAATCTTTGTGTAACAAATTATGGATTCATGTTTTTTTTGCGATTTTTATTCATTTATTTTATTTAGGATTTTTCTGTTTGAGGAGCAGGTTTGCACCCGTTTGTTTTGTCGTTGTAATTATGTTGCGTCCTTCTCTCCTCGATCTTCCACGTTAACCTCTGACAAAATGGCAAAAAGCTTTGTTTCCTGTTCACTCGTCATTCTCCTTCTCTTCCATCCAAACCCATGAATTCCCATCACATTCCCATATGTGACCAAAAGGGGGGGACCCTTGATGTACAGATACACTTTTCATATTAAAAAAACCCCTCAAAGCTGGTCCTCTAGTGTTACATGAACCTGAACACGTGTACTGAGCAGAGCCAGATCCCACAATCCCCCAAATCTCTTCTAGTGGTCTCCTCTCCAAGGAGTCTGAACTGAAGGGGTCCAGTGTACTGTTAGTGTTTTCACTATGTGGGAGGGTGGGAGAGGGGACAGTGGCGTATTAGTTACTGAAACAGTGCTAGGAGGATGGATGTATTGTACAATGTAGAGCTCGTCATTTGTGTACTATGGTGCAAAGTTGACGGCAGTGAGTTACTATTCTTGTTTTATGATCTGACTGTATCTGTGATATGAATAACAGCAAATCTACAGTGAACAAATGAGTGTGTATTGTGATTTTCAAAAAGCAGAAGTAATAATGAGGCTGGTAATACTCTATGTAAAAAGTATCTGACTAACAACACATCTGATTCTTAAAAACTTTTTATTATTCCAATTTTAGAACGAATTAGATCCAGTATATAACTTTTTGATGCAAACATTTATTAACGGACACTTTTCAACTTTGATACTTTGTTAAATCGTCGTTATGAAGAATGATAATTAAGATATGACGATACTGAAAACTATATTTTCAACTAGCCATAATTAGGGTTTACATAAAAGACACTGTAGGTACTTCAACTTCTTCAAGATGCTACCTGGAAACGTGAACTCATCATAAATCAAAAACCCATTAGAAGTAAATTGATGAAGAAATTTTGAATGGAGGTAAGACTTTTCTCTCTCTCCTCCCTCCTGAGTTATTTTGTCACTACCATTCTAAGAAATGTGCTAAACAATGATTGCATTTAAGAACTAGTGCCAAGTTTGTATTAAAAAAAACCATGAAATTAACTTCTAGTTCCTCTAAATTAGGACCAAAATAATCAGACATTTTTATTGATACCGACCTAAAACTGTTATACAAACAAGAAGGATGGAGGGTGTATTAATTGCAGATTAAACAGTAAATATTAATCACGTGATTTCTTTTTAAACAGTTTGGCCAACTATTCTGTAGTAAGTACCAGCTGTGACTTTTTTTAGAGGTTCTACGCATTATTTTTTTCCTGTGCTCTCAGACCCCAAAGAGCCTGGTTCTGCTGGAAGTTTCCTCCTGTTAAAGGGAGTCGTGTCCTTAACTGTCTCCCACTACTGTGCTGCTCAGAATGAGGCATTTAAGTACCTAATCCAATCATCTGGTTTCTTTATGACTGGACAATTTGACAAATGAATATAAATCAAAATATTAGGACGCAACAAAAAACAGCATTTAAAACATAATGTGAACTACACGCTAGTGTATCATCGCGTAAAATTCTGCTTACAAAACGTTTAAAAGTCCTGTTTCCTAGTCGATTATTTTAAAGAATATTTACTGACAGTACGTGAACGTCGCACGAGCTTTCAGCTCGCGTCCTGCAGGGGGCAGTAGCATCGTTTCAATGTGTTTAGGCCTACAGTAAACTTTATCCTGCAAAGCAATTGTTATGTTACAGTTATGCAGCTAAATTGGCATTATTTGGCAGTTATCGATTTCAATTTGTAAAGTCCTCATTTTGGCTTTAAATCTAAGAGGATTTAGTTTTAATCTTCCGGACCGAAACAGCCAGAAGAAGGCAGAGCGTCAGTGGTTAGCTAGTTAGCAGCTAGCACACTTGGAAGAATACAGTGTTTAACCAAGAATGAAGAGTAATTCAGTGTGTGTGAAGTAACCACCTTTAAAATGGATCTTAACTTTTATTCTGGTCTGTCGGGTGGTTGTGGCCCAAACGCTGATTCAGAGTTTTTGGACAGTCAGGCATACGGTGAATACACGGAGGAGAGTAAGGTGAGTACGTTCACGTGGATTTGATTCAATAAAACTACCTGTTCGTTTGTTTAACCCTTTAACTTCCACACCGAGACAAATATGTATTTATTTCGCATTGTTTTATTGATTTGAGGCAGGGAGGGTTGTAATAATCAGTGTTCACATCATCAAAAAGCGTGGAATTTGATGTGGTACTTTCAAGGTTTTGAAAGCGCTTGCATTTTTAATAAAACCATTGAAGGTGCTGGAAACTAACATCAATTGGTTTCAGCTCTATAACAGTTACTATTGTGAGACACGGAATTTAAAGTCGTATATTTAGTGTTTGCGTGTAAATCATCCGCAGTGTATAAGGTGCTGGAAAATCTTGAAAACAAACTCTGGAAGTGATTGAAACGTGCTTGAATCTGATTTTAGCACATACACTCTGTATAATATAACTGGGATAATAATGTCAAAATTACAGTAATTACTCCCAAATTGTATATACTCTAATAACCTTTTACTTTCTATCTTCATCCCCAGATTTTTTAGAATATTTTTTTTTAGCTTAGTGATTTTTCCCCCCAGTAAATTTCAGTGATTGGACATCGGGACTAAAATGTGTTCAACCTGCTAGTTAAAGGGTTAAAATGAACAATCTGTTGTAGTTTCCAGGCGGTGGAGATGCTTATCTGAGCATCAGTGGAGCTGGTGATCACTTTCTGTCTGCTGAGGTTAGTGAGTAAACTTTTTTTTGTAATGAGGCATTGTTGTTCATTTTTTAATCAGTTAGCTATTTCTGTGTTTTCTCCTCCACATACAGCAGACATTCCACACTCCTAGTCTCGGGGATGAGGTTTTTGAAATCCCTCCAATCTCCCTTGATCCACACCCAGCCCTGGGTATCAGTGGTGCAGTGTCTCACTTCGAGCTGACAGATGGAACCAGTGGATCCTCAGGCTCCAGAAGCCTTGTGAGCAACCTGGTGGTAGAGGCCAACGATCCCTCCTTTGCCTCCACCTTTGTGAACTCTGGTTCTCAGGGTCTGGATCAGCTAAACCTTGGGACTTTAGGTCAAGCTGGAGGGGTAGCTCTGCTAAGCTCTTCAGCCCTGGTGAGTACCAAGCAGTGGGAAATAAAATGACTGTTTTGATGGCATTTTTCCTGTAAGAAAATGTAGGAATTTTTTACTTAAAATGTTGTCTTATACTTATAATTTTGTGGGATATATATTCACTGTGGCAAGGTAAAAGTACTATATTAAAATGCACAGTAAAGATTTTTTTTAATTTATACTTGTTTATTCTGCATCAGCCCTTTAAAAAATCACTATAACCCATGTACTACACTGCTGAAAAAACTTTTATTTGATGAAAATTAAAATGATCATAGGGCTTAACTTCATGTTGCCAAAACAGAAAATCTGATGCAACAGGTTATTCCAATGTGTTGAAATGTCATTGTAGCAACTCAAAATGGTAATCGGTAGTTTGTGTGACTCCCACTGCTTGTATGCAACCTGACAACATCAGGACTCCTTATGAGATGATGGATGGTGTCCTGGCTGAGGCCTCCCAGATCCTGACCAGGGCATCACGTCTGTTGACTGAGGCGTATTGATGCTGGTGGAGTTGGACTACCTGTGCAACCTCTGTAGGGTCCAGGTATTGTCTTATGCTAGCAGCAGTGACACTGGCCCCTGTCAAATGCAATCTACTGAAAAGCAGTCAAAAATTGAGGGATAAGTTGTTTGTAGCCTCCCACCTGCAATGTATTGTGGTGTCTGAAGCCATGCAGCAACACAACTCGCATGTTTTTTAGCCTTGACTGTAAGGATTCGTCTTAATTTGGAAGTGTCACCGTAAACATGGGAAACAGATGTTGGACTGTTTACAGAAGGCATGGTTCTTTGCAAGAGAGCATACTAAGTCATGAGCCCCCCTCACCACGGTTGGAGCACATTCCTTTTAGGGTAAAGCTGAGAACATCCCTTCCAAAGATGGAAGTTTGGAGGAGTTCAATGGAAGGAATGTGTGTGTGTGTGTGTGTGTGTGTGTGTGTGTGTGTGTGTGTGTGTGTGTGTGTGTGTGTGTGTGTGTGTGTGTGATTGGCGAGAGAAGGAGCTTCTCTAATCTGACTTGAGGGCTCTCTGATTTAATGCATGGGTCTGTTCTAATGTGGGCTTGCTGAAATAAAAATCCTCTTTTCAACCAAGCTTGTATCAGCAAAGTCTTTTCTGTAGTGTCGACACATGACCAGCTCAGAATACATGACAGTATCTCCCTGGTAAATAACTTAAGGTCATCTGTAGCTTTAAACTGAGACCAACTTCTATAAACAGTCGATTTACTGTTTGTGACTTCAGTTTGAAGTGTTTGTGCTCCAATCTGTCCACAGGAACTAGGGAACCCCAGTGGCTCTCATTTCAGCCGTTCATCCCCCATGACCATTGATGTTCAGCTCGGTGACATGGGCCAAGGCCTTCTGGGAAGTGGTCATCTCACCACGATCAACCAGTCAGAGCTGACTCTGGGACTCAGTTCTAGAAGCGTCGGTCATCATTCAGAGGCACTCGAACATCCGCTGTCAGCAACGTTGTCTCCTGCTGGTTCCCTGCAGGATGAGGACATGGAGGACTTTAAGGTGACAAGAAACTTATGTAGAGTTGTTTTAACAAACCATTCATCATTGCACTGCATGCCTTAAGGTCTGAAGCTGATGTGAAATGTGTAAAAATTGTCTGAAAACGCCTGCTTTTTCTCAACACAGAGGAGTGTGCTGGTTGACTCGCCCATGCCTTTTTCCTCCTCCTCCGTCTTTTCCCACATGTCTTCCCACTCAGCTCCCCCATCCTCTGCATCCCCTGCTGCAGCCAGGAGGGGTGGGGTGAGGGCTTCTGCACTGGCCTCAGCAGCTGAGGCAGTGGGTGGGAAGAAAGGAAGGAAGAAGAAAGATCCTAACGAGCCCCAGAAGCCAGTTTCAGCATACGCACTATTCTTCAGAGACACCCAGGTGGCCATTAAGGGCCAGAACCCCAACGCCTCCTTTGGGGAGGTGTCAAAGATTGTGGCCTCCATGTGGGACAGCCTGGCAGAGGAACAGAAACAAGTAAAGTATTCATATTTCTAATGAGAATTCAGAAAAATGACACCTGTTAATGGAGATTCTTGGTTTTCCTGTAGATCTACAAGAGGAAGACAGAAGCAGCCAAGAAGGATTATTTAAAGGCACTTGCAGCATACAAAGCCAGCCAGCTGTCACAGGTAACTTGTTGTGTTTTATGGAATTGAAATGGCTGATTTTATGTTTCATTCACTCACGTCTGTTTGTTTTACTGCCTCCTCTCAGTGTGCTACTAATGAGATGGAGACTGCCCCTTCTCCACCACCTGTTATTGACCTGACATCTGCAGATTTACCTTCCATCCTCATGCCCTCAGCTAACGGTGTAGAAGAGAACACTATCACCAATATTTGTACCTCAAACATCATCCTGGATGTTCCAGAGATGACCACTCGCTCCCGCACTGGAGCAAACAAAGCCTCCATCCCTGCAGCCGCAGTGCCTCCAACCCAGGCCATCACCAAGATCATCATTCCAAAGCACATGCTGCAGGCAGGGGGGCAGGTGGTGACTCTGTTGTCAGGAGGAATCCACACCCTGCAGCCGACCCTTGTAGTCTCCAGCGCCTCCCGTCAGCCGCCGCCGCTGCAGCAGATGCAGAACGCGCCTCCTCCTCCACGGCTCCAGCAGATGGCACCAACACCCCCACCTCTACAGGCCAAACCCCGAGAGGGAGGCCCTGTTCAAGTTCAAGGCCATGCTGCTTCCATCACAGCAATACCTCCACCTCCGCTCCAGATCAAAATCCTTCCTGGGTCCATTCAGGACAAAGAGACTGCTCAGATGATTGTACCCAGTACAGCAGTTGTAAGTTCTGCTGCGACGTCAGGCAGTCCGGTCGACGATGTTGTCACTGTGCTGGATTCAGACGAGGTGAGCATCTCCAAACATCTTCAGCATTAAGCTCAGGTTCAGAGGCAGAACTTACAGGGTTCCTTTCTGGTGCTTGAAAGCCTTTAAAATGCTTGAAATTATGCATATTTAGACGTTTTAAAAGTGCTTTGAATTGGTGATCAGAATTGATGATGAGCTGATCTGGAACTCAAAAATCTCAGGTCACATTAGTAACTGGCCCTCAAAATTAGAATTGATGCATTTCTACTGAAAACTGGTTTTAGGCACAAGTCCATTTTTATGCGACAAGGGAGATGAATAATAGCTTTGAGTTTATGTGTTGTTTACGTGTGTGTAAGGTGCTGGAGCTGAAAGACTTTGATTTTAGTGAAGGTGTAAGCACCCTGGACTTAAAACCTTTCTCTTTTTATTCCAGGATGAGATGGAGGTGAACACGACCAGTGAAAGCACCACGGTGAAGGTGATGTGTGTGAGGGCCGGCTGTAACAACCCAGCTGTGGACAGCGAGGACTGGGACAAAGAGTACTGCAGTAACGAATGTGTGGCCACTCACTGCAGGTGTGTAGAGCTCTGACACTCAAACAGGTTTCTTTCTGCCTTAAAGATGAGCTTCATGACACGACGTTTTATTTCACAGAGACGTGTTTAAAGCCTGGTGTTCCATCAGGAACCAGAACCTGGGAACAGTGAAGTAAAGGGAAACCTCGACCAAACAGCTGATTTTTTAATAAGTGTTAATATTTGAGTACTGATTGACAAACCTGTGTTATACAGGACAGGATTACATATATTTCACTACTGATGAGGGATAGTCATATTTTCACTATTTTGTACTTGAACTGTAGATTTAAGTTATTTTTTCACTATACTAACAGATGTTGATATTTAAGGGCAGCTGTTCCATTCTGGTGCTGTTCAGGTTCGAGTATGAGAGGTGCTTTCAGTCAGTTATCAGATGACAAAATCAGTTTTAAAGTTCAAGAAGGGCCAAATAAATGTTTCAACTGACAATTTTACATTCCTCATCGTTGGTGCTCTTGTGTGTGTGTTTTGGGAAGTGACCTTCAACTGTTACAAGTCAGTTTAGCAGAAAGAACTCTTGTTTCTGTCTTTGTTTAATTTTGTTTATGGCTTCTCAGACTGAATGTTGCCTTTTTTATGAAACATTTTCTTCAGTTGTGTTACATGATTGATCCTTGTTTTCTTAATAAATGAGCAGATTTATTCAGCCTTCTTTGTTTTTCCTCTTTTTGTTCCTTACATGAAAATCAAAAGGGCTCTTTTCATAGTTCTGCAGGATTTTCAAAGTTCATTTTTCTTTTTTTTTTTAGAAAACAGTTTGTTTTCATTTAAGTGTTTGTGTCCATCTGTTGTTGGATAAAGCCTCCTTACAGGTTGACAGGTCTCCTTCACACACTTTTATATTTTGACCAAAAATATTGTTTCCTTTAGTCCTAATCCCAGGTGGTTAAACATGTGAAAGGTTCCCATCTTGTATGTTCTCTGTATTTCATCAGTCTCTCTCATGTAAAGAATCAGGTTCTCTTCTTTGTGCTTAGTTTTTTATTCTGGCATCATTATCTAAGAGAGTCAGATGGATTTTAGTCCTTAGCAGAAGCCTGTGAAAAAGTATTTGCCCTCAGAAATTTCTTCTGATGCATCGAATTTCTTGTGTGTGTGTGTGTGTGTGTGTGTGTGTGTGTGTGTGTGTGTGTGTGTGTGGGGGGGGGGGGGGCTCCACACTTAACTAGTAACGAGTCGTCCACGTCACTGTGGAGGAATTTTGTCCCACTCTTCTTTGTTGAATTGTTATAATTCAGCCACATCCATCGGTTTCCAGCGTGAACCACCTGTTTAAGGTTAAAGGTCAGACATTCTCCTTCAGGATTTTCTGGTAGACAGCAGAATTCATGGTTCCATTAATTACAGTAAGTTGTCCAGGCCCTGAAGCAGCCCCTAAAGTTTCATGTTTGTCTCATCAGGTGACGGAATGTTTTTCCCAGAAGTCCTGGGGATCATGTTTTATTAAATGTCAGATGGATTTTTGTGGGGTGGCATGTAGCTCAGTTGGTAGAGTGGCCAGTCTGGCAACCGGTGGGTTGCCGGTTTGATCCCAGCTCCAGGTGGGTTACTTTGTTGTTGTGTCCTTGGGCAAGACACTCCACACCTTGCCTACTGGTGGTGGTGGTCAGAGGGACCTGGTGGTTCCAGTGAGGCCCCACCTCTGTCAGTGTGCCCCAGGGCAGCTGTGGCTATACAGTAATTTAGCTCATCACCACCAGTGTGTGAATTACTGATTGTACAGTTCTTTGAAGGGTTGTAGAACTCTAGAAAGAGCTGTATAAATACAGGCCATTTACCATGTTTTGGTCTTGGAACTCTCCCATGGTGCCTTTTTTGGCCCCGGTCTCTTTTGTTTAGTGAGAAATTGTAACCTTTGATTTTAACCTTCACCAAATTTCATTCTTTTTCTTTTGTTTCTGATTAAATGTGGTTATGGTGAACTCACATATTGGAGCTATGCAATAATTTGCAGTCACAGTTGCTTTACAAGACTCAGTTTGTGCAATTTACTAAGTATTAAACATCAAACTCTTACCTAAACATTTTACCTATTGTGTATACATATAATACACAAAATAGACACACTTGTTTATTTTTTTAAATAATTCAGTTGAAAAGTTTTAAAAATAATGAGCTGAACAATTTTTGTTTTATGTGGCTCAAACTTAGTCCACTTTATTAAAACTATCTAACAAAAGTTTCTCATGGCTCTAATAACTTTTTTCCCTTTATGATACTAAACATTTAACAGTAAAACTGTAATATATCTCTTAAAAAGTTAAACAGGGTGCAGATTAAAGATGTTTTCAAAGCTTTTGACTGAAGGTGATAAAGTTGAAGCAGCTGTTTTGAAGAAAAAGTGATAAAACTGGTTTGAGAAAATTATTTTTTTAAATTTAATAAACACCTGGTGTAAAATAACATTTACACTGTAATAAACATCTTCAGACAAATGAGGATAAACCTATTCACATAGTGAACAGCATCTATATAACACTTTATTCCTTAGTGGTGATTTGTTTTGTTCTCTTGGTTCTAGTCATCTGATTTCAGCTGCTTTGGGCTGAATGCTGTGACGGAGTGCTGGATTATCACGAAGCCTTAACAATAGAAGCTCTGCTGGGTGGATCCACATGATGGAGTCCAAATCCTAAACACACTGGCTTTGTGAGGTCCACCTTAAACTTGTGCAGCTCTGTTTTGTTGGAATCCACAGCTCTGAATGTGATGCTGCCCCCTTCAAAGTCAGCCTCCACCACTATCCGGCTGCTCTGCAGAGCTGCAGGCAGAGTCGTTTTGTGTTTGTTGTGAAAAGCCAACAGCTTCCCTTCACCGCTGTGTGTCAGGCTCCAGGATTCTGAGCTCTGCCCGAAGGCGCTGCTGTCCCTGTTCTTACGCTGGATGCTACTGTAGGACACGGCGATGTCCCAGCAGCCCTCAACCTCCACCTCCCACATATGGATACCGGAGGGGAAGCATGGGGTGGAGAGGACCTGTGGGGCTTCGTCAAAACGTTGGTCGCTGATGGGATAATCCAGCATCGATTTTACTCTATCTGCTGTTCGCAGATCAGCAGAAACTCTAAGGAGACGGCTGGCAGTGTTTATGTCCAAATGGACAACTCCTGAGAGACAGACCAAAAAATGTGGACTTTTAAGGAATTTCTGTCAATTACAAAAAAGAAAAATAGTAGTTTGACTAATCTTAATTTAGATTTCTTTTTACCCTGTGATACCCAACTTAAATCACACAGTAACTACAAATCTATCCATCCATCTTACATCACTCCTGGCTACCAAATCCCCCAAGTTAATGACAGCTAAATGACCACTTCTCCATGATCTGACTATAGTTTAAAGTGACATCCTTCATACCTTCATCTTCAGCTATTGTAGTTTTATGGCTTTTTAGTGGATCACCAACCATGTTTTCTGTGCAGGAAATAAAAAAAGGTTGAATGAGATGAACATTTATGTAATTAACATAAAGGTCACCTTGTTTTCCCACCTATACTAGACGTTGTTTGCTGTATTAAAACGTTACCTGCGATGGTGGAGTAGATGTGATGCACCTGTCTCTGCTGTTTCTCCAACGCCTCAGTTAGAGTCTGATTTTCCACTGAATAGTTGTAGGCTAGTTGAAACAAATAGAAATCAGCGGGTGAAACACACAAACTAGTCCTCGGTATGTTTCTTACCATAATACAGAACGATGAACCACAGAAAGAGCAGGACCACTGTGACACCATTCAGACTCGGGTTAGCAGGATTTGGTTTCTGTCTCTGTGTTGAGGAAAACAGACAGACATGAAATATGTAGATAAACTTATCACCTCAGGCTGCATGGAGGCGCAGTTGGTTAGCACTGTTGCCTCGCAGCAAGGAGGTTCATGGATTCGCGTCCCGGCTCGGCGGCCACTCTGAGTGGAGTTTGAATGTTCTCCCCATGCATGCGTGGGTTCTCTCCGGGTACTCCGGCTTCCTCCCACAGACCAAAAATATCACTGTTAGGTTAGTTGGTCTAGTACAATTGTCTCTAGGTGTGAGTGGGTGTGTGACTGGTTGTTTGTCTCGTTCGTCTCTGTGTGGACTGGCGACCCGTCCAGGGTGTCCCCCGCCCCTTGACCGCTGGAGATAGGCACTGGCTCCCCATGACCCTCTGTGGAGGATGAAGTGGGTATAGGAAATGGATGGATGGTCTTATCACCTCATTTAAAAATAATTCAGCTGTGTGCAGGATCCCTCACAACATTCTGCATGTTATGTAGAGAGAAGATTTCTGCACAGTTTAAGCTACAAAAATCCTCCCTCACATTATTTTCCCTTCAAACATTATCCAGATGCTTTCTGCTTCTAACGCTACAAAGAGCTGATAATTATAAATTCAACTCTCCTGTGACACACTAGACAGTGAAGTAAAGGCTTACTCCCTAAAAGGAATGGAGGCAGGCTGGAACTCTAGGAGTTTTTCATAATACAGAAGTCAAAAATATTAAAATAATATCACAAAGTTATACAGTTAACTTTAAAATCACAGTGAGAGCAAGACTCACATCACGCTGATCGTTGGTAGATTCTGTGATTTGCCCTCGGAGCATGTTGAAGTGTTGGTCCATGTGCTCCTGTTGAACATATTAACCCTTTAACTGGCAGGTCAAACACTTAGTAGAGCACATTTAGTCCTTATATCTAATTAAAGGGTGTACAACTTAAAAGACTAAACTAGAAGAATTTATAAAAATCTGAAGATGTTTCAAGGAAAAAGTTAAATTATAATTGCATTAATATTTATATTATCATGTTAACATTATTATTAACTTATATAATATAGGGTTCATAGACAGTGGCGGTTCTAGACCAAGGCCTGGCCCTCCCAGAGGGTGGGGCCATGCTGGGTCCAGCTGCTTTTTTAGAGGGGCACAATCTAAAAAACTCAGCACTTAGCAGGGGCCACAGGGGGGCCAAGCTTGTTGTCAGGGGGGCCCGGGCCCCCCCCGGCCCC
>SSNR01000049.1:1823095-1865139 GCA_006937965.1 Callopanchax toddi | reverse complement strand
CCCCCCCCCTAGAACCACCCCTGTTCATAGACTTGTACAAAAATCTAATTCAAGCTCTTACAAGGTGAGTTTTGAAGCACCTTACACTGGTGATGAGTTAAAAATGCAAATAAAACAAAACATTTTAGTTATTTTTCTTGATGTGGAAGTTAATTTGTAAAGAGGGTGATAAACATATTGTTTAACTCACTGTCAGCTGTCGGCGAAGGACAGTGGAGGCCTCTGAGGCTGCGTTCAGCTGCTTGCTCTCCAGGGCGCAGATGTTGCAGATGTAGCGCCTGGACGAGCTGCAGTAGTACCTCAGGACCGCGTCCCTGTGCTGAGGACATCTTCTCTCCTGGAGGTCACTCAGGGGTTTGACCAGGGGGTGTCCTGTGAATGCCTGCAGCTCCAGGTGGTCCCTGATGTGCTTTTCACAAAGTGACACCTCACACTTCAGGCAGGTTTTAATGGCCAGAATTTTTATCTCTGGGCAAAAGTCACAGTACACACATTCAGTCTCCTTTTCCTGCAAGAAACAACAATTTCAGTTTAATTATAAAGCACCAGTTCACTCATCTCAAAGAGCTGAACAAAGCAACAATTCATGATCATTTCAGGAAAACTGATTCAGTTGTAATCAATATAAATTTATTATAAAACTCCAATTAGTCAAATGTCCTGTTATAAAGGAACCAGCTGATTAGATTGAAGCATTACTTCAATGCAGTCTCCAGCAACCAACCATGAACAGACCACCTGCAGGATGATTTTTTTAAAGTATGAGTGTTTTATTTTTATGTTACCCTCCTCCTTTTGGTCAACCTAAAGTCCTCTGCGATGCTGGCCAAGGCGTAGCTCTTCTGGACCTGAACATTTTGTATAACGTCTGCCCTGCAGTCTGGACAGCGGAGGAGTCCGTCTGGGGAGTGATCCATCAGGCTCTTCAGACAGCTTGTACACAGGCTGTGTCCACAGGGCAGCTGCTGAGGATCTTTAAAAATGTCCTGACACACTGGACAAGTTAACAGCTCCTCAAGGCGGGTTTGCTCTGCTTCTTCCATTCTCGGTTCCTCCTCATTTAACTGGACATAAAAAAGAAAACGGAGTTAAGAGTTAGAGATTTTACAACCTGAGCTGCTCTTTTTTTGATGGTTTAGAAAAACCTACCCGCTTATGCTCACATATATCAGTGTACATACAAAATATAACGTTATCATTCTTACCATGATGTCAAAAGGTCAATAAAGTCCTCTGTTTTTGTCTTTACTCCACGTTAAAAGTTAAAAGTGAAAGCACAGATGTTTACACTGTTACTTCCTGGAAGGGGCGGTGCTTGCAGCGCATGCGCAGTAAAGATTATCAAAATAAAGGTTTTCTAAACTTGATTTTTTTTTTTTTTTTACTTTTTACTTGCTACTTGAACAGTTAAATTGTTCGTGAATTCACAACTTTTTAATTACAATGACTAAGTTTTCAGTTTTATCAGCTCAATGTTTCAGTTGGCTGGCAGCTCTTTAGCTTGGTAGAGAACATTTTAGTCACCATATTGTAATGAAATGTGCACTAAATGTAACAACAAAACAACTAACCCCTAAGACACATGGAAATGTGTCAATAAAAAAGATAAATTATCATTATATTATTATCATTTTAACATCATAACCTTGCATAACCATAGCATAAAATCTCAAAAGCTCAAATAATACACAAACTGTGACCCAAAATCCCAGATGAGGCACTGATGTAGTGAAGAGAGAGGAAGAGGATGTTTAAACTTGCTTTCATTGATCATAATAGGGAACGTGAGACCTCTTAAAGATGGTTGAGCTTGCAGCACTGATGAGAATTCAAATACCGGTAGTTCTGGGGATGCAGCCTTATGTTTTTCCCTGAGACATGGTTGCAGGATCCTCCCAACTCCAACAACTATCTGTCCAACTTTTAGACGATACCAGCAGATGGAGTTAAAAACAAAAGAGGTGGACTAGCAGTGCTGGTCAACAAAAAAAAAAAAAAGGTGTAATCAGGACATGCTACTGATATATCATATCTGCACTTATGATCTGATGTTTTCATGGTGTGTCATTCAAAGGGTTAATAAAACTTAAACTTTTTCAGTTTCTAATCCATGGGAATAAGATACACAATAATTACTTCAGGTCAATCAAAAGGGTTGAGTTAAATGTTCTTAAAAAGTAAGAATGTGTCACACTAATTCATAGAACTTAGAAATTACTTTGAACATTCAGGCGCTTGACCTGTTTTAAGGGCATCTGGACCACCTTAAATCAGGTCAAGCACAAATCCTCGACTCTTTCCAGGCTGTGATCTTGATCTTACATTCAAAGTGATGGTGAGGAGTGTGTGAATGATTAAAAGACCATTAGTTACTTCATCAGTAACAAAAACCCAAATTGACATATAAAAGCATAGAAAACATAGATTGCTCACAGTTTAAACACAAACTGAATTCTATCATCCACAAAATGTTTTTCTTGTATTTCACTTGATTCCTGCAAAATGATCACCTTTACAGGGGTTCTTGTTGCATCATGACATCCAAACACTCCATAATTAGAAACTTTTAACGAGGAAAATGTGAAATATGAGAACTTCTTGTTTTTAATGAAAGTGTTAAAAACTAAACTTCTACCCATAACAAAACTGTAATTTGGGGATGGTGTGTAAAATAAATCTGCGACAAAATATTTAAAAATTTTTTTATTGATATACAAAACAAATATATGTGCCTACAGTGGTCAAAATCATATAAAAATACATTTAAAAAGTATGGTAAAGTATAAAAATGTATAAAACAGAGTTTCACATTAAAAACGGTTCAAAGTCAGTTCAGTTACCTAAACCTCCCTTTTCTGATATGTAATGCTATTCTGGACAGCAGCTGAACATAGTGTCATATTGGGGAGTTGTCTTCATTTACTTTTTTAAACAGTAAAACGACAAAATCAGACTGAAGATCATAATAGTTCTGAAGCATAAGATTCATCCTACAGCTTTAGCTGACAATTTGCTGCAGCATCTAATAATTTAGGGTTTTTTTTAATCAAAATTTTTATGTAAATGAATGACAAAACTGTTAAAAAGCCTTTTACCTGAAACTGGAGCTTCTATGTTCTAACTCCGCTGATTTAAACAGCACCAATTCACAATATGAGCCGTTTCAGGAGACAAAGAGAAACAAATCCAATTCAAATCCAAGTAGCATTCAGTTCTAATAAAAATCAAAAACACCAGCAGCATGTTTGTGAGTCTGATGTGGATTTTTAGGGTGGAAGGAAACAGTGACAGCTGTCCTCACTTCAACTAAACACAGCTAATCACTGGTTACTGTGATGCAAATAAAATATATAACACTGACGGTTCAATAGACTCAATGAGAACAATGTTTTTAGCTCATGTATTTTAAACTACTGCAATTTTATGAGCTTTTATAGGAAATGTAACAAAGGTGTGACTTGGAGTAGTTTAGGATGGAAAGTCTAATCCTGCTTTATTGGTACACATGGAGCTGTCTGTAGCGCTACAGCAGGCCTGTCTGAATGATCCAAGGTGGAATATGGGTCCAAAAGGGATTCACATCCTAATACTAAAGCTTTGACAGGCTGATTTTACAGCTGAAGGTATAGTTTAGATTTTTTTGAATTGGGTTTCTGCAGAAAGTTTATAAATAACTGACATTCTATTGGTTGTAGATGGCTCTTTAAATGACTTCAGTTTAAAGAATAGAGATTAGTTCTGACCAGATTGATGAGCTAATGGCTAGTCACAATGGGGCCAGTTACAAAGTGGATGACTTTATTCTCAATTCCAATATTTCATTTCATCCAAACACTATTTCATAAACCATTAAGCCAGAACTAATAAGAATTTAGCATCAAAAGTGCTAAAGATGGCTAGCTCTGATGCTAACTTAACAGCATTTAACAATGTAAATAATCATGTAATGCAAAACTTACAGCTATGTACATTTATAAAGGTTTAATGTTAAAATGTATATGATTTGATTTAAGGCACTGACTGGCCCTACTGTGACTAGCCGTTAGCTCATCAATCTGATCAAAACATATCTATTTCTACAAACTGAGGTCATTCAAAGAGCTGTTGACAAGTAAGAAATCAATTGTTCGTCTTTTCACAAAAACCCACTTTAAAATGATCTGAACTATCCTTTTAATGCTACCAATTCTAAAATCAGCTTCAGACATTTAAAACAGAATACAAAAACATTACATACATTCAGTAGGACTGGCATAAAAAACAACAAAAGTACAAAGTAACAAAGGAGAATCAGTAGAAGGACAAAAATCAAGGATGTAGTTTTGAAATTTAAATCAAAATGTGAACAAAAAAAAAATCAGAATAGGATTTCCAGCATAAAGTTGAAATGTTGTGGAAAAAGCCAACGTATCATTTCCAGAAGTCATAATGTAATGGAATATTTAATTGATGAGCACCGTCTTTCGGTTGCTTCCATATGAAAATTATAATGTTCTGTGACAAAACAGAGAACTGTATTAGTTAACATTTTATAAGCTTTAGATGTCTGCAATATGTGCGTATGAGACTTTTATTGTGAAACATTAAAAGAGTTAAGTTCTGCTATGGATGTAGCCAAAATATATCACCTTCTATCAATAAAATGTCTCAGTATTTATAGTTCACTCCATCAAAACACACCCAGAACCCTCAAATAAAAGATTAATGTAATAATTTTGATAAACTGAATTAAGTCAGCTTCAGGAGCACAATGGAGATTTTTTTCCTCTGGCTACTCTTGAAACAGCCAAATTTCAATGTTTTTATCTGAAAAAAGCATCTCAACATTTTGATTTTATACTGGAAATAGTAAGTTTCATCGAGTTTATTCTTGATATGTGTAGAAATGTGACAGGTCTGGTGCCTGGTCCGCCATCTTTAGTGTGTTAAGACAAAACACTGCAGCGTGATTTCACAGTGTCCTGACTTCTAGTCCTCTCTGTTGAACACACACACCTCCACAGTGAGTTCACTTTGATAAGACTGCTAGAAATGATCTGTTTTCTAGTAACTCTGAGAACAGAAAACGGCAGATAAAACCAGGCTCACTTTCTGTGTGATGACCTGAGTTTATGCTTCAGGGGGTCAAAGGAAAAGCAAAGGCAGATGAAACTCTGGTTTTAGTAACCAGAAGAAAAATGTTTTAATAATCACTCATTTATTTCTCAAACTAAAAAGCACAAATAAATGATTTGGTCATTTGGATTTCTAAAACATCTAAACTCTATAGCTGCACGATACTAGAGAAATATGCATTATTGTGACGACGACATCAGTCATCATTGACATGTTGTGCATCCTAAATGAGAATGCTGTTTTAAGTTTAAGGGAAACAACAGAAACCACTGTTCTGTCACTGACCTGATTTTAATTTTTGACTAATCTCTAAAAGTTGATTCAGCTGGTTAACAGGAAAAATATAAAGTTGTTAATTGAACCAAGGCAAAGGATTCTAAAACTTTTTAAAATTTAAAACAATATAATAAAACATGACAGATGTTCCCTTTGAGCTGGATAAAAAACTAAACAAATAGAGTAAAATAGGATTAAAAAAAAAAAACAAATAAACCAAAGGAAGATTAATTATAGAACTATTGTTTCCTCTAATAAATGTTTTTATATTGTTAAGTTTTTTTTTATCTAAAACAAAAAAATGGGAACTTTTTGCTATTCTAATTTTACAAAGCCAAAATGTATTTTTCAGATATTTTGCCAGAGTTGTTTTATTTTGTCTGTGAATCACAGATTTATGTCTAACAAGAGTTTAAACAAATACACCCCCTTAAAAGTTCAACCCTAGAGTTTATCTTTAAAAAAATAATGAAACCGGAATGGCTCAGACTTCTGTCTCAGTCAGAGGTCAAAGGAACCTCATGGCAGGAAAAACCACATGGACTTAACATGTGACCACATAAGATCACATGATCATGTTGAAAATGTTCACATGTTGAACATATGAAAACACGCTTTACACATGCTGTTTTCCCCCAATGTGAACTCAAATGTGTTGTTCCAAAATTACACTGGGAAAGTAGAAAACATGTTTTTTTTACATGTATTTCACACGTGTCACATGTTAACTTCACATCTGATTTCCACATGTGAAGTTATTTCTGTGAGGGTTTTCAGGACAGCTGAATACAGTGTTTCAGTCTGAGGTAGATGCTGGTGGATCCACTGTAATCTTTTTTTTACCATCACATTTAAACCCAGCTATCGTCCTGAACGATGAAACAAAGTTGTCACACAGGCTCAGTTTGTGTTTCTCCAGATTTCTCCAAATTCTGAACATCTTTCCACATGTGGCGCAGGTGAAAGGTTTCTCTCCAGAATGAAACCTCAGGTGTGCCTTCAGGTTGTCTCGCAGGCGGAAGGTTTTACCGCACTGCGAGCAGGTATGTGGCCTCTCACCTGTGTGGAACCTCACGTGGCGCCGGAGGCTCTTCCTCAAGGCGAACGTCTTGGAGCACGCTGAACACGAGTACGGCTTTTCTCCGGTGTGGAAGCGTTCATGTCGACGCAGAATCTTCCTACGCTTGAATGCTTTCCCGCAGCTATTGCAGACGTATCCATCGCGAGAGTGAGTGACGATATTCCGGAGATGCCAGATTCCGTCTCCGCTGTGGGTAAAGCAGCAGAGCCGATGGCCTGTGTGTGGGCCTTGATGGCGACGGACGTCTTTGGGTAGAGACCAGGCTGATTTGTGGTTGTGAGCTTTCCCTCCCTCGGTCTCAGTCTTCACCTCTGACTCAGGAATTGTGAGCACATCCACCAGCTGCACACCACAGGGCTGCAGCAACTTCTGATCTAGAGAGGTGAACTTCAGTTTCATCTGGAGTTGGTTCTTTGTCTCTTTGGGTGTGTGGATCCGTTCCCACACCCCGACCAGACTGGGAGTCACGGCTCCATCAGATGGGGACGGACTGTAGGCAGTGCCACTGGCAGTGCTGACACATGCTTGCTGAGGTTCAGCCTGAACAGGCTTCTCTGAATGATCGGGTGTGGGAACTGAAGAGTCTGAATGAAGGATTAATGGGCAAACAAACTTCACCTTCTCCCCAAAAGATGCATCACTTGTGTCTGGTTTAATTATGAGGAGCTTCTCTTTGGTGAGGGAACTTTGGGTTGAATGGCATGTCTCAGGATCTGTCTCTGTAGAGAGAGGAAAAACATCAGGCAGGCCTACAGCTCCATATCTAATGTGCTGTAGAAAATCAGTATGTTCAGTATATTCTAAAGTTCTCAAAGAACAGGTTCCATCTTCTATCAGAAATCTTCTTGTTCCAGATGTCTCCATCAGAGCTGTAGGTGTCTACTTTAAGACTCAGCTTCAGACTTTTATCTTTGATTAATCTCACAGTTCTTGTTAGCTAAGCGAGTAAACAATATGAATGATGTGCTCCAGAATACTTTACTTTAATTCTGACAGCAAACCCAAAGAGCAGAAACTTTTCAGAAAAGTCATTTTTCCATCAATAAAAAGAACAAATATTAAAACAATCCATCCTTTCAATTGACTGTTTAAAACTTTTAGCTAAAGCCTAACGTGGATGTGAATCAAACAGGACTTCACACTTCGACAGCATAAAATCTCAAGGCCTAAAATATGACAAAAATCACTGAGTTGTTTTCTCTCCCACTGAGTATTGCACCATCCTTTAACTGAGCCTGTTGCATAACTTGTGGTTAATGTTTTTGAAGGTATGACTTAACCAAATTTTTGGTGAATTAATGACAGCTTCACAAAACATTGCAGCACTTGGGCATCATTTTAGTTGTTTTTTTCGTCAACTTTGTTTGACTGTGTGATTATTAACCGATAGAAGAAACCTTGTCTCACTCACCATTATATTTTCATTTAGTGTGATTGAATGACTGATGGCCTCCCTTCCAACATGGCAGTCAGAATACAGAAATACTATCAGCAATCAGCTAATATTAGAAGTTAACAGGAAGCTTAAATAAAACATCTCATAATCCATGTACTTGTAAGGTTTCTCTTTCTGTTACATCACCAGGACCTCTTCCTTAAATCACATCACCCCCAGTCAGCAACAACTTCACTGGTTACCCATTAAACAGAGAATCAATTACAAAATGCTGCTCATCACTTTCAAAGCTCTTCACAACCTGGCTCCATCCTACATATCTGATCTCATTCACATCGCCACTCCTGTCCGCACACTTCGATCCTCTTCTGCTCCTCAACTCTCAGCTCCCCCGCCCGCCTCTTCACCATGGGGGGGTAGAGCGTTCAGCTGCTCTGCTCCCCACCTCTGGAACTCTCTTCCCCAGACCTCCACAACACTAACTCTCTCACTCTTTTTAAATCAAAGCTCAAAACCCACCTCTTCAGACTAGCTTTTACCACTTAATTTTACATGTCAGTATTTTATATATTTCATTTTATTTTTTGTTGTTTTCTGTTTATCTTGTTTACCTTGTAAAGTGTCCTTGGGTGTTTTGAAAGGCGCTTTTAAATAAAATGTATTATTATTATTATTATTATTATTATGTTTTCAGTCACACTTCTTAACTCTTTTACTTTTCCTGGAAAGCAGAGGCCATCCCAGCATGCACTGCAGCAACTGTCATGTCAAAGCAAATATTTGTTTCTTTTCAATTACACAATTCATAGCTTTCATTCAGATACATTTTTTTATCCAGCTGATAACTCTTTACCATGAAAAGAAATGTAAATATCAGTCACTGTGCATATAATTTGAACTTAAAGAAAACGTCATTCTGTCTAAGAAGTGTCACTGTTTTTCTGGTTTACTATTTGTCTCAGTTCAAGCTGTTTGCATGTTTCAGTTTCTTACCAACTGAAATATCTTCTGTCAGAGCAGCACTATCAGCTGGAGCCTCCAACTGAAGGACGCTCAACTCCACCATGTCTAGTGTTTCTGCTACAATCTGGAAAAAAAGACAAAACAGTGCACGGTCATAGGTGGTGGTGGCGGGTGGCAGCTGCCACTGGAAAAAACACGTGTTGCACCTCACAATAATTGTAGGCTATGTTGATATATTTTATATTTCATACAAAGTTCTTTCCACACAGTGAGTTTTAAGAGCAATAGTTGTTTTAAATATCCAAAAAATAGCTGCTAATTTGTCACAGATCTGTAGCAGTGTCTCTCCAGATCTGGTTGGTCATAAGAAGTATTCTGGTCAGAGGTCTACTTCCTGTTTCTGGAGACACTGAGTGTTGTCACTGGTGAATATGGTCCTTAGTGTAGATAAATAACTGATCAAGATGTTACAGAGATGTAGAAAGAGTTTTTTTCTATTATTATTATTATTATTAAGAAGTTGAATTAATTAATTTTTTTATTTAAATTAAACTTGCAACCTTAAAAATAAAACCGTACTTTGTGTTTCAATGCAGAAGTTCTGACATAAATAACAAATTGTGATGAGTTCTTAATAAATTTGTGGAAAAATGAAGTTGTGACAAATAACACCTGCTTAAAAATATTGACTTGTGTAATAAGTTAAATATCTAGTAATGCATTTCATAGATACAGGGTTCCTACAGGTTTCTTCTAGTCAAATTCAAGTCTTTTTAAGGCCATTTATATAAAAAATTTAATACACATTTCACAGACCTACCGACAAGAAAAAACAAAAATTCTTTAACATATGTTCATTTATTTTTAAACGAAATGTGGAATGTGCAAAGTATGACAAGTTATTTAATCAGAATAATCGTGGTTGACAAATGAAACCTTTGAGGTGAAATGTGAAACGGAGAAGTTACATACAGCACACATTTCAAGACCCAGATATCAAAATTCAAGACTTTTTCAAGTCTTTTTAAGGTATTATTTCCTAATTCATAAATTCAATGCTTTTAAGACTTTTTAAGCCCCCGCGTGAACCCTGTAGATAAATATCCTGAAGGATTAAAATGAAGTCTAAAAGTAAACTTTTCCTGTGACAATAAACTCCGCCCCCTGATGGAATCACATGTCTAGATCTGCCACTGAGTACTGTTCAGTTTGTCATTTGTGTTTACACACATGAGAACTAATAAGAGAGTGCTGGTTTAAGATGCTCAGTTTTATTGTGTCCATTCACTGGTGATTTACAGCCTGTAAACTCTCACTGACCTGCTCCTTCAAAGGCAACACCCAGTCATGGTGCGATTCCTCAGCCAGGAGGATTTCAGAGGAAATGGGGTACTCCTCCACCCCAATGGACTCCCTCCAACATCCAACATCTTGAAGAAAAGTGGTATCTGCAGATAGATGGGGGAGGGGTAAAGAGACAGGGAGAGAAACGTTCCTGATCACAGGGTTCTCATAAAATCTAATTTAAGCACTTTCAAGAAGGTTTTAAAGGATCTCCCTGCACCTTACATGATCTACACATCTACACACTAAAAAAGTTTACAAATAGAGGAGTCTGAAGGAATTTTACTTGCACCTTTTTCTGCATCAGGATCAAGAAAAATATTCAAACACTTAATAGGAAAAGTCCTACACACACACACACACACACACACACACACACACACACACACACACACACACACCTATAAGCACAGCAATATGTAAGTAAAAGCACAGACACAAACATTCATGAAACCACACATTCAAATCTGTATGAGTGAAAACTGTAAAAATAACTCAGGGGTTAGTAAATTAATGTATATGCAGTCTCAAATGTGTTTTTCTGTTACTGTTTTAGGTAACAGTTTGGTTTAGTCTCATCTGTGTTTATCTCTGCCATAAACTCAGTGAAGTTAAGTATGCAACAGGAGGAGTACCTAGGAGATATCGTTATATCTGCTCTGACATCATTAGACATTCAGATCCATCATTCGTTCTGACCAGATTGTCAGAACAGGACACAAATAGTATAAATATTCATTTTGGCAGAATTTATTAACATAAATACCTTTGCACCTAAAAGCTGGAAATGCCACATGATGCATTTCTAGCACCCATAAGAACCCTTTAAACACGAGGCCACTCTGCAGTTTAATGTAAATGATCAATGCATTTCATGCAAATGTTTACTGGTCATTTTGTGCATTCATACATTATCATTTAGATTAAACGTAGTCTGCACTGTCCTCAGTTTTACAGCCTAACATGGACCGAATCAGGAAGTCACAGCATGCAAAACAACCCAGAACTCACCGAACTCCAGCGGTAGACTGATGTCCTTCTCCACTTGGACACCGATGCTACGTTTACTGTCTCCATTCGACACAACGTCCAGACTCTCCAAGGATTTGTTGTCCTCCCCTCCATCCGTGTGGCCCACATCCACAGACGAGGCTCGGTATCTGCTCTCGAATAGTTTGACTAACTCCACGGAAGCCGCTTTAACCAGCGACCCCAGCAACGACTCCACCTGCGCCTGGAGGGTCACGACGCCCGCCGACATGGCTGCTGCGGCTCGAACCAAGTCAGGGTTTAGATATAATTCAGCCTCGGTGTAGCGGAAGTGAACATTTAGCATTTATTTACCAGCGAAAGACGCATGGCGTCCAGAAGAAGGGGGGCGGGGTCGTGTTGTGGCGCAGGCGCGTGACGTACAGACCGCTAGTGAAGGGGCGGAGCTAAGATGAGGACCAATTAAGATGTTTTACTTACCAGATTACAAATAAGGGAATAAACCTTACAAAACAAACATATACTTGGCAAGTTATGATGTTATTGTAACGTATATCTCTGCACTGGACCTTACACAAAATACCAAATCAAAGTAGTGCATATTTGTGAAGTGAAAGGAAAATTATACTTCTACAAGTGAATATCTCAAAGTGGCATGCAAATGTATTCAGTCCTCCTGAAACCACCAGTCAGAGAAACTAAGAAGAATTTTCTCCAAACACTACACTCTGGCAAACTTTAACCTAACAACATACACAACACCCTGAGACAGAAACGTAGACAGACCTGCATTAAACAGAGGGCGGGGCCTCAGGTTTCACCTTTCCAGTACCATGTAGCTCTGAACTAGCCTGATAGACCTTCAGTTCTGTGCTTATATCCACATAGTCTGGTTTACCAGGCTAGCTCTGAACCTGATCCTCAGACAGTTTCAGTCTAGTTTAAACTCTACATCAACAACTTCTTGGGTTGTGAGGAGGAGTTTCAGCTCATTAAGCAGCAATAGTCAGCTGCAGTGTATAAGATTGACACTCCAGATCTCCAGGTGGAAAAAGCCAATTTTATTTCTTTATTACTAATATATTTTTACATTATTTTTAAAGTTATACATATATATATAATAGCCAATAAATCGTTTGGTTTTAAAAGCTAGGTATTTAAATGAGTGTTTTTTCATAATTCAAACTTTAAAGGGTTAGGAAGTATTCGTAAACTAAAAATCAAGAGTATGGGATACTGATTGCCCTATATTTGGACGGGGGAATAAAAGACAGGTCAGTGATAGGAACTGTTTCCCCCCAAATTGGTCAAAGCTGTGGGTTGACCCTGAACAAGAGTGGGACAAAATGACTTAAGATCAAGAGCAGAAACAAACCTATGATGTTACAGATAGGTAAATTAGTGTGTAATGAAATAAACCTGAAGTTAGAACAAATGAAGTGTTTATTGAATAGGAACAAACTGCATGTCTAGTGTGGATGCTTAAATGTGTAATATGCAACACAAACATCGAGTTAAGCAACAAATGGTTCACCCCCCCCCCCCCCCCCCCCCCCCCCCCCCCCCTCCAATATTTAGGTATAAAGTCAAAGCCTATTCTGAACTGAAGCCTTAACACTGTGGGCTGTGGAGTGGCGCAGGCAGTCTTGTCTTGAATCTGTGCAGGGAGTTTGAGATTATGATGACAAGGAGGCCTTCCAGCCTGAATGACTCTTCATTTAAAAAAATATGTGAAAACACCATGAGACATGAAAAAAAGCATGTCCACGGTTATAAAATGGGTTTGAATTTTGTCAATAGAACTTTTTCCATTGATTATTGAGAAGAGTATAAACAGTTTTTATTATAATGTAAATACCAGATTTTTAACCAGATTTTTAAAAAATTCCTTTTACATTATTTTATATTTTGAGAGAAACATTACCTGCCTTGTTTTCCATCTATTTCTTAGCTAAAGCTAGATCTGCCAGAGTTATGAATATTTTGGGCTCAGCTTTATTCAGCGTTTCTTTTATTACCTTTAGGGTTTATTTCATATTATCCATTAATGTGACATGTGGCCCGTCTAGCTACAGAAATGTTTTACAAAAATAAACAGCTGTTTTTAGTGATGAACTCAGGAAGGTGTATTTTTGTTTCCAGCAGACAGAACCTTTGGAGATGTGTAACAATCAGAGCGAATAGTGTTTTTATAACATGTCTGGAAACAAACACAGAGCTGTTTGTTGAGTATGTGATATATTGTGTGTTAAAGGTAATATATGAACTGAGTTTACACCATCCTGTTATTAGGCAAACATCACGTTTGTTAAAATAATCACATGCAATACTACGTGAGAACAATAAACATATAATTTTCAGTTGCAAGTAACGAATCCTTCACTTTTCACAAAAATCAAACATAATTTCATGTCCAGTTGGTTGGAATAGTCTCTCATGCTGTTCACAAGTCGCACCCCAAGCTTCTTTAAGGGTGGCCCTCGGTTCATTGAGGTTCAGAATTACCAGCTCTTCATGGTGACTCGGCTGACCCCCGAGTCTGGACAAAGTGCAGGTCACGCCATTTGAGATACCCCAGTCTCCAGCCCCTAATGATGTGACCTCTAGCTGGAGCATTGTTGTCCATGATGATGAAATTAGGCCTGTGTTGTTCATGCATAGGAACAACTGATTAATGGTGTTATCCAGGTAGCATTGGCTTGTCACAGAGCCATTCACAAAACGTAAAGCAGTTCTGACTCAAACCACATTGCAGCACCACCAAAGGCTGGTCTGGTGACAACAGTGGCTGATGCATAGCACTCTTCCTCGTGTCTCACAATTTTTGGGGACCATCATTTCAGCTCAGCGTAAATCAGCTTTCATCAGTGAACAGCACTGAAGACAACTGGTCTCTCGTCCAGCGTTAATGCTCCCTGGTCCATGCAAAACAAGGATGCCTATGCCTGGTGGTGGCCAACCCTTGCAGGTTGTCTAGCACGAAGACCACGCTGATGTGAGCGGTTTTGAATGGTCTGATGCAACACTTTGGTGCCTCTCACTTCCCTTAAATGTGCCTTGAATTGTGTGGCATTCATCATCTGGCTTTGCATCTGTTCACAATCAGGCTGTCAGCAGAGCACACCCATTGTGATTTTTGCTGCTGTTCAGCTCCTTGAGACCAGTTAACAGGAAACTGATTTCCTGCAATAAAATGCAAGTTATTTAAAAAACATACAAGATTTTCTGTTTTTAAGAGTAGGATTCTCAGTTCTTCATAAAAATGATAAGATATTTCCACTCTTACTTGAAAAATTGGCAAAAATTTGTAAATTTTTTATAAACTAAAATACATCGCATAAATGTGCATTATAAACTACACCAAAATCTATTTTTATTTTATATTTACTGGTATAAATACACACATACTGTATGTAATGTTATAGACCCATTATTATTATAAATTAGAACCTTCTGAGTGATGATTTTAATACGGAGTATTTTCTTTTAAAACTACAATCTCCTCTTTTCATGTTACATTGTGTGAAAATAGTGCACACTATAAAAACATTAAGTATTTTGAGTGCTTTTTTAATATAATTAACTGAAACACAAGTACACTTTCAGTGCAGTGCAGCTACAGATGTAAATGCAAAAAAATAATCTCCCCTAGGCATGCATACATGAATGCCACAAGGACACACAGTCATTTTATTCACAATTTTTAGATTATATGAAAATTAAACTCCACTATGACATTTTTGGGAAAATGAAAAACTTCATGCAGGTGTATGGAATTGGAACAGAATTTGTCAGTTAACTCCAGAACCCAACAGAACAAAGTACAAGCTAGTCAACAATAAAGCTCAACACATCACAAATTAAACCACCAGTTTAATATCTCTGACCTGAACAGCAGAGGTTCCTCACTAACGTGATTCTTTAACAATCATGCTGCTGTTGCCTCGTAGCTGAGCGAGCAGAGCGCTGAATCCAACAGTCTTCTGTGTTTTCTGTTTGGCTCGGACCGCTATAGGCTTTGCTAGCTTGGTGGGTTCCAGAGCAACCAATGAGGGACTCAGCTCCACGGTGGGCTCTGGATTACCTTTGTTGTCCATTTTGGGATTTTTATATCTTGCAGAACTTCTGCAGCTGCTAAAACTGCTGTTTGACTCGTCATCCATATGGGTGGGGGTGTTACGCTGCTGGCAACTGTTGCTTTGGAGACGCTGCTTCTTAGCAACGCAACAACCCTGAGAACCATTTCTCCTTCTCTTGCTCTTACTTCTCTCCTTTTTTGTTTGCAGTCTGGCACATCTAAGGTCCCTGACACAGTAAACACACCACATAAGACATTTCACATGAGATCATTGTTACTGATCTGAAAATGTGCTCCAGTTTATCACCTTTGGAGAAAAATGTGCAGCCTTGAGCAGGTTGGTGATTTCTCAGGTTGCTTTCCTCGCCTGAAAGTGACTACCTCATCCAGCTTCCTGACAAAAAACACATTTGCAATGAATTTGAGCGATAGGTTTTTAGCATAAAAGCATCAACCAAAGACACAGAAAGCACAAAAACTGGTAATACGGCCTCGCATCAGGTAGCCTTCTGGGCGCCCATTTCTTGATCAGCACCCACTGGTCACACGTCAGAGACTTTGGATCTGAGAATGAAACCAAACAGTGTGGTAATTTTCTATACAACTTTTGATGATTAAAACAAATCTTTTAGATGTAGTTTAAACTGTATTTCAACATATAAAGGTTTCTGCACTTACCATTATCCAAGAGTTTGCTTTTGATTGGAGTTGTGGTTCTCTTTGCCCGCTGATAGAGCTTGTGACAGGCTGAGCACAAAGCCTGAGAAGACTTTAGCTTTCTGGCATGGTGTTGGCTAGAGGGACCTGAAGCTATGCTGCTGCAATCAGAGGCAAGGTCCTCATCTGATTCATCCAGTCCATTACTGACTATTACAGCCTCTCCTGTATCAGTGATGTCATCAGTGTAACAGCAATACCTACTGTCTTTATCAACCACACAGTCATCAGCTTCTTTCCTTCTTTGACCTTTTAGTTTATGTCGTGAAACTTCTTTATTTGTCGTGGGACTTTTCTGGACAGTCTTTTTGGAAGGATTAGATTGTCTGGAGGAGCGTAAGGAATACATGGGTTTCTTCCACTTCAAATTATACCTATAAGATCTGTGACAGAGAACAGCAGCGATTACTTATGATGAATGACACCCATGTCTTACAGTGCTGTGGAAAAAGTATTTTCTGCCTTACAATTGTATTATTTTTGCGTATTCATCACAATTAAATGTTTTAGATCAGCAAAAACATTTCAGTTTCAGATGAAGAAAACCTGAGTAAATATAAAATGCAGTTTTCAAATGATCATTTAATTGTTTAAAGGTGTGGTTTACTAATTTATTTAATACATTTGCAGTGCTCTCTAGTGTAAATCAATGCCTCATGAGTCACTTTTATAAAGAAAAAAGCCATGATGCTTCTATTCTCTGATGAAGAAGTTTGCTGATTCAGAGGTCTGCTTGAAACAGCAGGTTTCCTCATTATTAATAATGATATGCACAACCCTCGCTTCTGATTGGCCTTACGTTTTTGATCTGGAATCAGAGGATGATGGAGAAATTTTAGAGGAAGCGCTTCCTCAGTGTTTGTTAATGAATGTTTCAGAATGGTAATACCTACATGTGAACTTACATTTTCTCCTAAAAGAGCAGAATGTTAGGGTTGTTCCTCATCTTCAACTTACAATGAGCAATGTGAAACAAACCTGTTGGTTCTGCTGTGACACCTGAACCATGGCGAAAGCAGACCGTAGGACATGGGGGTTGCTATTAACATTAGCATGTGTGGCTAACCACAAAGACCTCAGAATAACTGATAATATCACAGCAATATAGGAAAATTTCATAAATGACGTATGTCCGTCCTGGGGCTCGAACCCGTGAGAGACTGTATCTTATACCTCTATGCTACAGTTAAGTTGTCACAAATTTGCTCTGTTTCTATACATGAACATTACGTGTCATGTAACGTGAGTCAAGATTGCGAAAAATCTGCGTCGCTTACAATTTTTCAGCATTTCAGTCAGCATTTTCTATCATAAGCTAACACGCTGGAGATACATGTAGAAGACCGTTTTCATGTTCACAGAGCTAATATTAAGAACTGGTCTTAATACTAATCAGAAAAAACATGAATTTTTTTTCCTTTCAGTAAACCACATCCTTTAATTCCAAAAGAATTTATGCAAACCAACCTGATCCTATGTGGTTACCCAAAAAGTGGTTACCCATAAATTCAATACCTGGTTGTAACACCCTCAGTGGCAACAACTACAACCCAGTGTTTGTGATCACTAGTAATGGGTTTCTCAGGCCACTGTGGAGAAATTTAGCCTCACTCTTCTTTACAGAATTGTTTCAATTCAGCCACATGATGATTATTTAAGGTCAAAGGTCAGGAACTCTCCTGCAGAACTTTCTGTTGAACAGCAGAATTCATGGTTCCATAAATTATAACAAGTCGTCCAAGTCCTGAAGCAGCAAGCAACCCCAAACCACACTACCACCACACTACCTGACTGTTGTTGTGATTAGGTTTTTCTGAAATGCAGAGTTACTTTTACTCCAGATGGAACGGAATAAATATATAAGAGAAAAAAAAAACAGAGTGCTAACCTGATGGTAAAAGTTTATAAGATTTTTGTGCATGTGTGGGGTCTGTAGAGATGTTAGCTGACCTTTTCCTGACTCTAGACCTGCAGGTCTTGGATCGAGGGACAGTCAGCCCTGAAGATCCTCTTGGCAGACCTGATTATTCTTTGCATTCTGGACCTGTCCTGTTTTGTGGCTGAGCTGAACCACACAGTGGATGAGCACAGGACAGACTGGACAATGGCGGTGTAGAAGATGACCAGTAGCTCCTATGAGAGGTTGTACTTCCTTAGCTGTCACAAGAAGTACAGTTTCTGCTGGGCCTTCTTCCTAACAGTGTCTATGTGTGAGGACCATCTCAGGTCCCAGAAAATGGTGGTTCCGAAGAACCGGAAATGGGCCACAGTAGTCATAATGTTTTTGAGGATGGTAAGGGGAGGGAGTGAGGAGGTGTTCTCTGGAAGTCAACGCCACCTCCAGAGTCTTGAGCGGGTTAAGCTCCAGGTGGTTTTGACTGCACCAGTAGACCAGCTGATCCACCTCCTGTCTGTATGTAGATTCATCACCCTCTTGGATTAAACCAATGACAGTGGTGTCATCTGTAAACTTCAGGAATTTCACAGATGGTCCCACTGAGCTGCAGTCATTTGTATTTAGAGAGAATGAGAGGGGTGGGGGGAGAACACAACCCTGGGGGTACCAGAGCTGCAGGAGAAGATGCTCCCCAGCCTCACCTGCAGCTGTCAGTCAGTCTGGAAGCTGATGATCCATTGACAGGTAGACGTCAGTACTATGAGCTGGGTGAGCTTCTGGTGGAGAACATCTGGTTGTTGAAGGGCAAGTTTTAAGTCCACAAACTGGATCCTGGCATAGATCTCTGGAGGCTACAGGATGAAGTGTAGTCACAGGTTGACAGCATCATCTGCAGATCTGTTTGCCTGGTAAGCAAACTGCCTGTGGGGCCTGTGATGTCCTTCAGATGCTTCAACACCAGCGCTCAAAGGATTTCACCAACGTCAGGGCAACAGGCCTGTAGTCATTTAGTAGTCATTTAACCCTGTGATGTTTCTTGGGGACCGGGATGATGGTGGAATGTTTGAAACAGGAGGGAACCTCACAGCTCCAGAGACTTATTGAAGATCTGAGTGAAGATGGGGCCGGCCAGTTGGTCAGCACATGCTTTCAGGCAAAAGGAGAAATACCAAGCTTTCCTGGACTTATGATGCTCAAAGAGTCAACTCACATCCTCCTCACAGATCTTTAGTGCAGCCAAGAGGTCAGAGGGGGGAAGGGAGGGGGTTGTAGAGTTGTTAGTGGGGGTACAGGTAGACCTTTTGTGTCAGAATGGTGTGGGTGAATAAACTGGAGGTGTGAATGGCTGCTTTTCAAACCTGCAGAAGAAGCTGTAGAGATGGGCAGTCACTTGGGGGGGGTGCAGGGCGATGGGCTCTTGTAGTCAGTGATGTGTTTTAGGGAGGCAGTAGCTCAGTGGTTAGGGTGTTGGTCTTGCAACTGAAGGTTGCAGGATCAAATCCCCGCTCCGGCTGGGTTACTTTGTCAATGTGTCAATGTGGGCAAGACACTTTACCCTCATTGCCTGCTGGTGGTGGTGGTCGTCAGAGGCCTGGTCTGTGTCTGATCACTTCGCCTCTGTAGCTCCATCAGCATGTGAATGACTGACTGATGTAAAGCGCTTTGTAGTCCACTGACTTTGAAAAGCGCTATGCAAATGCAAGACATTTTTAGCTTACCGCTGTAAGCTTCTCTTACATACTTTTTGGGTTCTTTTGCTCTTGAATTTCTTTCAAACAGGGCATGGTGCATTTTTTTTAGATCTTTTAGCCTACTTCTTGTTGTCAAACTGGTTCTGTTGAAGTGATTTCTTAATTCTACAGGTCTGGTAGTAATCAGGTCTGGGTATGGTTAGTGGAACGGAACTCAGCTTTCCTCATAATGTGATGAATCACTTTTTATTCATTAAGTTATTTTTTCACATCCTTTAATAAATTAAATCCTCATTTGAACATTTTATATTTACTCAGGTTATCTTTTCTGGTATTAAAATTGTTTGCGGATTGAAACATTTAAGTGTGATGAGTCAGCAAAAACAGAAGAAATGTGTGATACTTATTCACAGAACTGGTCAAATCCTGATCTGTGTTCACGATGGTCAGGTTAATCACATAGACCACAAAATGCTGTTTTGGACTTTAAAGGCACACTATGTAACTTTTTCATGTTTTTAAATCTTTTCCATGAGCCAGTATGTGCTAATATGACACTTTACAGGGTAATGAAAAGTCACTCAGCCCCATCTGCTGCTTGGATCCAGAAAACCACGTTTGCAAATTCTGAGTCTCCGGTCCGGTGCCCTGGAAGTCTCACAAAATCACGTGTCTTGCGAGGGTTTGGCTAACCCAATGTGGCTAGCTGTTGCGCTAGTGTCAGAGTGTTTTTAGGGCATGATTCCTGCTTTTTTATAACTCTGTGCTTGACCACAGCTGATTTCTTTGAAGGAGTAAATAACCGCTCTTGTAGACAGCAATGAAGGCTGAGGAGACAATAGGTAGATTTTGGGTTTCCGAGCATAAACAAATGGTGCTGACGTTTTTACGGGCGTGATTTAAAACGGACACAAGAGGGAGCCAAAACAAGCAAAAGTGTATGCCTTTAAATCAAATTCCTCATCACCTTACCTGTAATGTTCTACTTTTATGTACAGGGAATGAGAGAATAAATCCAAACCATCTGCATCTGTAAAATTTGGAAACAACATCAGTTTGACAGACAGCAAAAACTGCTTAGAATAAAGTGTGATCTTGTGTTGTCACGTTTGTTCGCACACTGAAATTTCAATAAAAGATAAAATCATTGTTGACAAGTCATTCTGAATATATGTGCAAGACTTATAAAGACATGTTATCATCTAAAATCTGAAGCTACATTCTGACTCAAGGGGGAGAGCTCAAGTTTTAGCAACAATCACTAAACTAAAAGAAAGATAGCCGAGAGATTGAATTAACATCACTAAAGCATCAACCTTTTATTTGTATGCTCATGATGTGATTATAATGCCACTTTTAACTCATCCGACAGTAAAGTGAAAAAAGTAAACTTTTGTTTAGCTAACGTTAGCAATAGTGATAGTACTGTGGATTTGGGGGACAAAAATACACAAACTGAAGGAGTTTTTAATTATTATGATTCATGTCTGCTTACAAATGTATCCTGCTTGTAACCTTTTAATTTTCAGCATCAGCTTTCGATGCACGGACTAAAGGTTTTGAACAATCAAAAGACATTCCATTCTTGTGAGGAATCAGCAGAACTTTGTTTTGAATCAGCAACATCAACGGAAAAAGTTATTAGTTAGCTACCTGTGAACAGTAATAAACCAACAGCAGCAGATTCTTATCTTTTTGTCATGAATGCAATCATGTGTTATTGTGCAACCTGTGTTCTAATAAATACTGAGCTGAGAAAAGATCCCGGCAGAGTTCCACTCCGATGCCTAACCAGCAGACGGGTGGTCTCTCATCCACAATGCTCAAAAAACTTAAACTAACTGTCTGGTCTGATTCTGTTCCTTAGATCTTCGGGTTTCTAAGAGTAAAATCTCTAACATCTTGGCGCCGTGACCCGGATCCCAAAATTCTCCTACGCCGGGGGATCGGAGGAGGCCTACTTCATCCGTCGGCATGGAATTGACGGGATCCGGACACCGAACTCAATCAGACCACAAATTGGGTGTGAGTATAAAGTTTTACAGCTAAAGAAATGACAGCTTCAGAAAGAACAGAGAAAGGTGCAAAAAAAAAAAAAGTAAAAAGGCGGACGGCGTTCCTGCCTGAGCGCACGGCTGATTAAAAGCTCCGTGGCTCAAAGACGATCGAGGCGGCGTTCCTCAGATCAAGGGATCGAACGGCGTTTTCGATACCCTTAAAAGTAAAAAGAGCTCTTAAAAATAAAAGTAAATGAGGCGGCGATCCTCAATCCGGGGCTCGACGGCGTTTCGAGACCCCTAAAAGTAAATGAGGCGGCGATCCTCAAATCGGGCTCGAACGGCGTTTCGAGACCCTTAAAAGTGAAAGTAGGAATAAGGCGGCGATCCTTACCTACAAAAAGCACCTCAAAAGTATTTAGCTGAAATTTCTCTAGGCTGTTTAAACTTATACTCCTTATTTGGATAAAAAGTACATAAAATAGACATCTTATTGGAAAAAACACAACGCAGAAAAGAAAAGAATATAAAAGAATACAGGAAAGGAACTGAAAACATGGAAAAAAAAAGAAAAGAAACTAAAGCTGCACTGTATAACAAAACAAAAACCAAACTAAAAACAGAAAAAGTAAAAATACACTATAAGAAATAAAAAGTCAGGCTAAAAGAAAAAATAATTAAAATAGACTATAAAAATATAGTCAAATTAAAGCTACACTATAGAAACAATAATAAAAGTTAAACTAAAAGAAAAATAAACTATAAAAGGCTGAAGAGAGACAACCTCTTATTGCAATAACAGCATCAACCCTAACATTAACTACAGGATTAATTGGTATAATTCTAGATTTTCTGGGGTACCTCAACCTAGATTAAAAAAAAAAAAAAAAAAAAAAACTAAAAACTAAACTTACATTACAGAAACGTATCCTTTTTTAAATCTGTTAGATTGTTTTTAATGGGTAAATGCCAAATTCCAAACTATGAGATGACCTTATGCTAAACTAGAAGTTTATCAATGACAAGAGTTGTTTTGAATACCTGCTCATTTCTAAACCTCTCCATTGACTCAGAACATGATAGTTGATCTGCATTAGTGTCTCTCCAAAAGCAACTGAGACCAAACAAGAAGATTTAAATGAAAATGAAACATTTAGTGTTTCCTTTTGTGGTTTATCTTATTTAAATTTCGGGTTAGCGGCTTATGAAGCTTCATTGTTTTCCAAATCACTTACTTTGACTGAGAATGATGGTGAATTATTTTATGTTGGTTTTATTTTTATTTCTATGTTTAATTTTATTTTTCTGATTCTACCTCACCTGCTGTCTGTAAATTGATTTACTTTATGAAGCTGAAAAACTGTTCTAATATTTTGACACATGTGACCATATGTCAAAACAGGAGGGAGTTGGTGAACAAAGTTTTTTAAAATAATAACCTCAACTTGTATTTTCTAAGCAAAGCTATGATGGACATTCACCCACCTCTGGGTTACGGATACAGATGGCACGGAGGCTGTACCCCACAAAGAGCTGCTACGTCTACACCCCGAAAACCCCACCCCGAGGCTTTCACCCCTGACGGTAACCAAAACTGCCCGTGCTCTGTCTGATTACCCCAACAGGGCCCAGGACTGTTATGCACCCAGAACAGTCACACAAATGGCTCCATGGACATGGCTGGACCCCAGAACTGTCAGTGCTGAGACAAACCGGACTGTGACCTGTCCCTCTCTGGGTTTTCTCCATCGATGTGGTACACACGGTACCAACTTCGGCGAGTCTGCCTGTGACAAACAACACTCTGACCCTGAAATCCCACGGCTCATCGCCTGACGCAAGTCATTGTCATTGACGACACACCTCTCACATCTCATGAGTCGAAGCACCCCAGGCATTCTTTGGCTGAATGTCACGGCGTTCAGAGTTTGTTCTGAACGGGCTACACTCCTCAAATCTCGGGGTCCCCACAGAGACTGATTTCGGGGGCCCCAGTGGACAAACATGGCTATGCGACTCAAAGGTGTGTTTGCATCTACCACGAGGCTGGTGTGGGACCTTCAAAGAGTGTTCTACACCACAACGATGATGTCACAGGGTCAGAGGTCACAGAGTGAAATGGAAATCAGCCAAACCATGCTCCCTCCTCTGTCAAAACGTTTCCCCCATCCCTGTCAAAAAGGATGATGTGGTGGTGCCTGGAGGATTCTGATGTCATCACAGCTCTTCAGAAGTCACAGCCTCTCCGTGCCATACTGTTGACCATACTATTAGAACTGAACTGAGATTATATAATCATCATCCTCATCCTGCTCTGCATCTTCACCTCCTGCATCATACCCTGCATCCGGTCCATGATCACCAGAACAATGACTTGTGCCCTGGTACAGTATCAATTACTGCAACATCAAACAGACCTTGAGACTGAAACTGAAGAAACAAAAGCTTAAGAATCAAGACTTATTCTTCTCATCTCATGATGCTTCTATTAAAAATGCTAAACAGTAAGAAATAGGAGTTGATGCTAAAAAATAAAGCGAATGTTAATTTTTTGAAATAAAGTAATTTTTTATTATTGCTGCTTGAATAAAGCTATTTGCCAGCAGCCATGTAATCATAAACAGGAGGGAAATGAAGGAGTTTTTAATTATTATGATTCATGTCTGCTTACAAATGTATCCTGCTTGTAACCTTTTAATTTTCAGCATCAGCTTTCGATGCACGGACTAAAGGTTTTGAACAATCAAAAGACATTCCATTCTTGTGAGGAATCAGCAGAACTTTGTTTTGAATCAGCAACATCAACGGAAAAAGTTATTAGTTAGCTACCTGTGAACAGTAATAAACCAACAGCAGCAGATTCTTATCTTTTTGTCATGAATGCAATCATGTGTTATTGTGCAACCTGTGTTCTAATAAATACTGAGCTGAGAAAAGATCCCGGCAGAGTTCCACTCCGATGCCTAACCAGCAGACGGGTGGTCTCTCATCCACAATGCTCAAAAAACTTAAACTAACTGTCTGGTCTGATTCTGTTCTTTAGATCTTGGGGTTTCTAAGAGTAAAATCTCTAACACAAACTAATACGCAGACTTCTTAATTCAGCACAATGAAACTCATGTAAGTAGTTTTAAAAACTCACTTCGTGTCTGTTTCCTCTTATATATGTGGATATATATTCTGCAGAGCAGAGCAGAACTGAAGGTCTAGTAGGCTAGTTTCCTCTCCATATACGCGGTCATGTCGGAAACTGCTCATATTTTTAATTAATATGGAAAACGTCTGAAACTAACTCGCTAACTTGTCTCGTGCCGTGGCACTCGAAGCAGATGCTGTTTACAGTTTGTTTATTACCTGAAAGATGTGACTGCGGTGTGTGCGCGAGGAGGTTCTGGTCTGTAGAAAAATTGATCGATGAGCTCGACGCTCCATTTCTTTTCCTTCTCCTTCTGTGGGTTCATCGGCTGCTGGCTGGAAGTCTTTAAATTGCTTTGCTGCCACCTTCTGGACAAAATTACGTTTTTCCGCTCACATATAAACTATGTAATAGACACACTGGTTCAGTATAAAGGAAGATAAAATACATCGTATACATTATTTAAGAAAATCGGTTATAATGAACCCCTGTGAAAATGGAGGACTAAATTTCCTTGATTTTACAACTCTAAATAATACTTTCAAGATAAACTGGATCAAGTCTTATCTCAAAAACCCTACATCCATCTGGAATATCTTCCCACATTATATTTTCTCAGCTTGGTGGCCTAAACGTCCTCCTCTTATCCATCCATCCATCCATTTTCTGTAGCCGCTTATTCCTCCACAGAGGGTCGCGGGGCAGCTGGTGCCTATCTCCAGCGGTCAAGGGGCGAGAGGCGGGGGACACCCTGGACGGGTCGCCAGTCCATCGCAGGGCCACACAGAGACAAACGAGACAAACAACCACACACCCACTCACACCTAAGGACAATTTACCAGCCCAATTAGCCTGACAGTCATGTCTTTGGACTGTGGGAGGAAACCGGAGTACCCGGAGGAAACCCACGCACGCACGGGGAGAACATGCAAACTCCACGCAGAGAGGCCGCAGAGCCGGGACGCGAACCCACGACCTCCTTGCTGCGAGGCAACAGTGCTAACCAACTGCGCCACCATGCAGCCGTACTCCTCTTATGCAATTACAATATTGAAAAATATACCAGTAAAACTCTCAGCATTTCACAAACAAACTCTTCTAGCATGAGCACTCATATATAAACATAATTTCTCTCCCCACAACTTTTTTATCAGGAACAACAAATACTTACTTTACAAGAACAACTCGTTATTTTATCCTCATTGGTTCAACCAGAATATCCAACGGGTTGGTCAACTTTTTGACAGAAATTGACATCTGCTAAAATATGATTAATTTAATCTAAAATATAACCTTGCAGTAACACCAAAGGAATATGCGATTGTATTTGATGCTGTTACCAAAGAAATATGTGAACTGTTTAGAAATTCTGTCATTGATGAAAGCATTACCTCAACAATAACTAACTCCCCTGGTAAATAAACCTTAGATGAAGCCTAGTTTATAGTTCTCCGACAGCACGTTTGCGCTCACACGCACACGTATTGACGGAGACGTTTTTGATTTTTACTTCTCCGTCAGTGTTGTGAAGCAATTCTCCACCAGGACAGCAGAGGGCGCATAACTTTTCTGCAGTAATGCCTCGGTCGACCAAAGTTTGTTTACTTCAGCTCAGTAATGGCCGACAGAGAGCAAATTTTGATTGAGTTTGAACAGATTGATCTTGAGGAACAAACAATGTTGTTAAAAAGAATTAAACAGGAGTGAGGAGACTACAACAGGAGTCTGTTGAATGTCCGTCCGTTCAGTGAGGACGAGGCAGACAACGAGTGAATATGTAGCTCTTGTTTAACCCTTTAGGGACACTGATGGACTGATGACCCAATCCCCGCCCCCTTTTCCACCCTCGTGACGCACTTCGCCGAAGTTTTTTTTTTTTTTTTATTGAACAGTTATTTATATTACAACCATGAACTTCAATCAGAACAATTTGCCAGACAATTGACATATGGTTGATAATATATATCCAATTTCTTGTCAAGAGAATAACAAAAAACAAACAAGAATAATAAATCAAATAATATACAACAAGATAAAAATAAAGAAAAGGATACAGAAAATACAGAAAAAGGGGTCTGCTAAAGAAAACTTTTGAAAAACTCTGATTGTTTTAACAAGTTTTTGGTTGGGTAAATTAAGATTTTTAATAGAGGCAATATATACCTTTAGATCAGATTCTTTAAAAGTGTAAAATGAAGGGAGTTTTCCACTCCATTTCATTTTATGAATATAGTATTTTGCTAGAATTAATAGTAAGTTAATCAAAAACATTTCTTCAGAGGTGAAATTAGAGTTCTTAAGAATAAGTAATATTTGAAGTTTTGATAATATCACATTTTTGTCAATTTTTCTAGAAATAAAACTTTGTAAATCAGACTAAAACATAGCTACCTTTGCACAATCCACAAATACATTTTCAAGACTTTCACCATCACATTGACAAAAAGAACATTCTTTACTTATAGTAGAATTGAAACGACAAATATAGTCTTTACAGGGTAGTACCGATTTACAATTTTAAATAAAAATTATTTGACTTTATTGGAGATTAAATATTTATGAGGTAGTAAGAAGATTTCATTCCATTGTTTTCTATTCAAGAACTCCCATCTATATTTACATAAAGGAGTAGATAAAGGATTTAAATGAGCTCTGATAAATTTGTTTGTACATTTCTTTCCCAGAATATTAGTTCCTTCAATTAAAATTGGGTCATCATGAAACTGCAAATCTCTATTTTGTATATTTTTTGCCAACAAAATTAAATTATTTGGAATTGACTTAATGACCATTTCAAATTCTTTTTTATCTATATTACTATTATTGTTGAATGCAAAGGTTTCGTAATCGTACCACTCACCATTTCCATCAAATAGTTGGTTTATAAAAATAATATTCTTATCAACCCAATTTTGTAGATAAAAGTGACTTATTTCTATATAATATGTAAACATTGTTCCACAAAATGCAGTTATGAGGAGAGTAGTTGTGTTTATATAATAAATTCCAACATAATAGAGCCTGTTGATGAAATTTAGCAAGTTTGACAGGAAGCTTTCCAACTGAGAAAGGACATTTTAATAAAAAATGTAATCCCCCCAGATAACCAAAGAAGTGATTGGGAAAGATATTCCACATAGAATTAGGATTTTTTAGAAATCTTTTAATCCAGTTTATCTTAATGATCTGATTAAAAATAGTATATGTCAGTACATTTAAACCTCCTTCATCTAACGAATTTGAAAGAAGCACTTCGCCGAAGTCTGCATCGGAGCGGACTTCAGCTAAGGGTATTACCCATAAGTCATTGCTGCATTTGAATCTCGCGAGAAGGTAGCAGTTCCTCCACTTTATTTAGCTCTAAATGATTACTTGTTGCTGTTTCAAAAATTATTTTGAGCAGCAAAACAGCACAAACAGCAACTGGCTGCACCATTTTGAACAGTAACACAAAAATAAATGGTTTAACAGGATAACAAATAGCAAATACATACAAAGCTTTTAAAGTGGCCTATTCTCCCCAAAGTTAAATAAATGTAATTTAAAATCATTAAAGGATTCTACCCAGCAGCAGCAATGTTTAGAAAGAGATTCAGGTCTGAGGTGGAGCCTGTGGATTCTGCTGTAAAGACGATGAAAGAACTGATCATCTTTTTTTCCTCCTCAAACTCTGGCTAAACTCTGTCAGAACTTGGTGGATTGGATGAGAATAAAAATAGAAGAAATGACAGCAGTACAGATTTTATACATCAATTTGTCAAAAGATCTTTTTATGTTATGTAATATTGTAATATGGGTAAATATCATATTCATAAATGTAAATGAAAAACAAGAAACCCTCCATAAATGATTTAAAAATTTAATTCATTCATCACATCTCTGGTGTTTATGAAAAATCCATTTAAGGATAAAGTCTAAAAAATATTTGTCTTTTTAAGTAATGTGTGTTACATTAGATTTGTAAATCCTTATATATTCACATGTTGATGCTCAAACAATTTATACCAGCTGACAGACCTTGTAATGTTTGTTTTATGTTCTATTTTGTTGTATTGCACAGTTGTTGCCTCCCATTGAAAGTTTGTACTTTTTTGGTGTAAATAAAGGTTTGGAAAAAAACCTCATTTGAAGCAGCGGAGACACGTGACCTGATCGCTGTCCCAAATGCTGCAGTTAAGTGCGCACTTGTTCACTACGCACTCGAACCCTTCTGTGCACTTCTACCAAGTGCACTTCACTGAAGACCGTAGGGTGGAAGTGCGAGTATTGAGACAGGGCCCTGATCTCATAAACGCACAAAACATGGGAACGGGAGATCAGTGTGTCGCATCTAAAAGGGTCCGGGCGGAAACCTGATATAAAGGCACAGTTCAGAATCAGAATTCTTTTCATTGCCAGAAAGACACCTAACAAAATCTTTGTAAATTACAACTGACCCATCAGTGTAAAAAGTCTTGTGGTCTTTGAGGGTCAGTGAGAGGGAGTGTGGGCATCTACAGGGTCACAGAGGTGGGGGGGGGGGGGGGGGGGGGATCCCTTCACAGCTCATGGGAGGAAGCAGACTTTTAAGCATCTGAGGAGGTGACTGCAGGGGGGCAGAAGGGAGGGGGTGGGCAGATAGCTTTTACAGCTCTAGGGGAGAAGCTGTCTCTCAGCCTGGTGGTTGTGGTCTTGATGGTTCTATACCATTTCCTGGATGGCAGTGGCATAAACAGTTCATGACCTGGGTGAGAAGGGTCAGCAGCAATACGACTGGCCTTCCTCTGCAGTCGGACAGCGTATATTGAGTCTAGATCTGGTAGCGGGTTCCCCAAGATACACTGGGCTGTTTTCACCACCCTGGCCAGATCTTTCTTGTACTGGATTGTGCAGCTCCCATACCACACAGTCATACTGAGGGAAAGGATGCTCTCAATCATGGCTCTGTAGAAATTCCTGAGCAGCTGGGGAGAGAGACCGGCTCTCTTCAGTTTCCTGAGGAAGAAGAGTCTTTGTTGGGCCTTCTTCACCAGAAAAGAGGTGTTCAGTGACCAGGTCAGGTTTGAGGTGATGTGGATGCCCAGGAATTTGATGTTGTCCACACGCTCTAGCACCTCCCCCTGAATGAGTAGAGGTGGATGCTCCGCCCTGTTGGACCTCCTGTAGTCCACTATAGCCATGTTTCCATGGCAGGGGTCGGTATGGTTTGGTTTGGTTCGGATCGCTATTTTGTCTGTTTCCATTGTAAAACCGGTCCATACAACCGATCCGTACCGGACCATGAATAGTCCTCTTGAGCTGGGGGTCCATAGAGCGGTTCGGTTAGGGCGGAGCTGTGTTAAAACACAGACCACTGATCACTGCTTGTGACGAGCAAAACAAACCCTGGAGTGCCGTTATTTTATTATTACTAAAGTGAGAAGTAAAAACAATCCGTCCTGTAACGCTGGACCTGGCTCCTAAGGTCTGGATCAGTGAATGAATCCCTCGTGGTCAGCGGCTGGACCCTGCCCGGTCTAGCTGCTGACCACAAGGAATTCATTCATTGCTGCGGACCGCGGGTCTCCGCCTCCTCGGGTCTGGGTCCGTGAATCTCTCACGGTCCGACCCAGCAGGTCGAGCCGCGGACCGCGAGTGAATCACCGCAGCTGAACCCGGTGCCACGGCTCGACCGGCCGGGTCGGACCGTGACTCACGGACCCAGACCCGAGGAGGCGGAGACCCACGGTCCGCAGCTCGACCAGCTGGGTCGGACCGCGAGTAAATCCAACTGCGGATTCACCGCGGCTGAACCCGGTTATGCGCCTCAGGTCTGTCAGCAGAGATCCGACCACGGAAGTGATAAAATGCCAGCAAGTTACACCAGGCTTGATCACTTTAGAACTCCAAACATTCAGCGATCAGCTGCGTTCAGGACGAGCTACATGGATCAGTAGAAAAATGAAAGAGTTTATAAAGAAGTTTCACAAAATGCAGCAGGAGGATTTGAGGAGACAGGAACAATGTCAGAGAAATTAAAATCCCCATATAAGGATAGAGCTGGTATGACGTGATGACACGCATTTACGTTTAACCCCGCCTGCCGAGTGAGGGTCCAACAGCTCACGGAAACACTCAACCAAAATAGCGGATCCGTACCGGACTACGAGGACCCTCCACTGTACCGTACCGTACCTCCCATGGAAACATGGCTTATGACCTCCTTGGTTTTGCTGGTGTTGAGCACCAGGTTGTTCAGAGAGCACCAGCGAGAAAGGTGCTGGATCTCCTCTCTGTAGAGGGTCTCATCATTGTTAGTTATGAGACCTACTACAGTGGAATCATCCGCAAACTTCGGTACCATGTTTGAGGGGTGGATGGCTGTACAGTCGTGGGTGAATAATGTGAAGAGAGCTGGACTGAGCACACAGCCCTGTGGTGTGCCCGTGTTCAGAACCATGGTGGATGATGTTCGGTCTCCTATTCTCACCACCTGAGGCCGGTTAGTGAGAAAGTCTCTGATGCAGAGGCACATTGGAGCAGACAGTCTGAGGTCGTGGAGCTTCACTATCAGCTTGTCCGGGATGATGGTGTTGAATGCTGAGCTGAAGTCAATGAATAACAATCTAGCATAGGTGTTAGAATGCTGCAGGTGTGTCAGGGTGGTGTGCAGTGCAATGGAGACGGCATCCTCAGTGGATCGGTTCCTCTTGTAGGCAAACTGGTGTCTGTCCATACTAGCAGGAAGGCTGTCCTGGATGTGTTTTAGGAGTATCAGGATGAGATTCTTGGACCCATTGATCCTTCACTGGTGCAGTGGGTCCTGGGTTCCTCCTGGTGATGATGATGCCAGACCTCATGTGGCAATGACATACCCCCAGGAGACCACCCATCATCTCATAAGCACCAACGTCGTCAGGCTGCATACAAACAGGTGGGGCCAAACAAACTACTAAGAACCATTTATTGATGCTGCAATGACATTTCAGCTAACTGGACTAACCTGCTGCATCCATTTTCAGTTTAAATTTCTTGGTGACTTCAAGTTCTGTAGGTTGATGATTTTAATTTTCATCAAATGACGTGGCATCCTTTTGTTCCTAACACATTACTGATCCTATATCAGTATGGTTATCTAGCGTGTTTTTTTTTTTTTTTTACAATTGAGATCTGATGTGTTTTCAAGGTGTTCCATTAACTGCATAACTCCTGAATTTACTCCTGACACATCAGAGCGGTGGTGTCCAGTCTTGGTCCTCAGAGCCACTAACCTGCATGTTTGTTTCTCTGCTCCAACACACCTGAGTCAATGGTTAAAATACTGTTCAGCATGTCCTCAGGTTCTGCAGCAGCCAGAATCTTATCTACCAACAATTCCTCCAACAAACAAACAGCATTAGGACTGGAGTCTAATGTAGTTAGGATCATAAATTAAATGTGTGAACCAGTTAGGTCATGGTCTCTGTGTTAGAGAAATGTTTGTCTGTCGGTGACACTCCTCTCTTCATCTTGTTGCCACATACGTTTATACCACAGTACAACCGAGTGGAGTTTGTTCTCTGCATTTAACCCATCCCTGAGGAGCAGAGGTCAGCCAGTTTCACAGCGTCCAGGAGGCAGTTGGGGGTTCAGTATCTTGCCCAAGGATACACTGACATGTGACTAGGGCCTGGGATTGAACCCTGATCTCCTGATCAGTGGACCTCTCTTCCCTTGAGCCGCAGTCACCCTTGATCTTAGTGTGCTGTGTGTGTTGTATGAACAGAAGATAAGGGGTGAAAGTTTTTAGTTAATCATGAAACCCAGATGACTTTCATTCCTTTTTTCCCTGTTGACCTTGTTCCTATTTTACTACCAGAGGCAGTGATTGAGCCACCAGTTTACTGTTTTATGGTGTGTTTCAGCCTCTGTCTGAATTTAGAAGAACCTGTACAGAAGCTGTCTGTTTAACTTTGCCTTTCAGTTTATGCAGCAGATTTTATGAAACAACCCAAAGAAGTAGAGCATGTTAGAGCTGCTGTCCTTTACCTCAAACCAGGACTTCAGCTTCAAAGTAATATCACCACTAGACATGTTAGGCCTGTTTTAGTCATACTTACAGTAAAGGGCTCAAATGTTTACCTTTAAACACTGAACAATAAGATAAAGTAAGACTACATCCATCATTTTTTACTTTTATGTTAAAAATATGTGATAAACCTACAACAAAGTGCAACTGGTGTAACCAGAAAATCAATTTGTTAATTTAAAGCAGCACTCTGGAGGATTTCAGCAAGAGAGCAGTTTTTGAATCTAGCATCCAAAGGCTCCTCCTCAAAACATCTCGACACGCGCGTCCGGTCGCGTGTGTGCGCGTGCACGCGGCGCATATACGTTGCGGGCATGAACTGTACAGCTCAATGTGTAGGGTTTAATCACTCACAGTTCACAACTCTTATTCCAATACTACGAGGGTCTGAAGAGCCCTCGCTGTCCCTGCTGCTTCTGATATTAGCTCTGTTAGCAGAGAGCTGCTGCTGGACTCTGAAGCTGAACTTGACTCGGCCCTGGATGAACTTTCTGACCAAAATAAACGCGTAATCCTGTCAAACCTTGCCATTCTGTGAGGTGAAAGGTTTAAAAATAAAAATAAATCCATCTTTAGCTGGAGAATGGGTAGGTTTTTAGTAGAAATGAGCTGTGAGTCAGTGAACGGCTGAGACGGCAGAGAAACACACGGAGCGTCCTGTACGACAGCGCCCCCTACTGGTACAGGTTTGGTCAATGCGCATGCATGTTGAGAGAATGCAGAAATTTGAATTTTATTGGCTGAAAAATGTTGGCGGCAAGAAATAATGGAAAGGGGTCTCTAGGAGGAAGGAGGGTCTTCATCAGAATGACAGATGTTGTAGAACTCAACCCATAGATCATAGTTTAGACCTGAAATATCATTTAAAACATTTAGAAAACTTTGATACAAAGAAAAATGCTCCAGAGAGCCGCTTTAAGTCGTTGTAGACTATTGTTGCAAATTGGCATCAAACTCCATTTGACCCAGGGGGCAGCATGTTGCTCAGTAGTGGTTGTCTGGCAAACAGAGGGACGCTGGTTCGATCCCAGCTCCAGGTGGGGTGTCATGTCCTTGGACAAAACACTTCATCCACCCTGTCTGCTGGTGGTGGTCAGGAGCAACGTAGTTCACTGCCATGTGTGTGAGTAGGTGAATGACTGGATGTAGTGTGAGGCACTTTGGGAGTCCTAGGACTAAGACAAGTGCTACACAACTACAAGCCATTTACAATTTTTACCATTTGTCCAACCAGATGGAGTGTTAGAATAAGTGTCTTCATCAAAACCTGTCATATTCAGTTCTGTACATGTCTGCTGCCCTCTAGTGGAGGACCCACAGATGGAAAGGGCAAATTTTATTTCTTTATTACTCTTATATTGTCATATAATCACTTTAAAAAAACTAAAACAGATTATTATATAGTTGTTATATTAACTTTTGCCAATAAATAGTTCAGTTTTAAACACAACTTTTAAAAAATAAAATCAAAGTTTAATATTTCAGGCTTTAAAGGGTTAAATAAAAGCATTTAGTCAACAAGAACAGACTGATACAGAAAATAGTTTATAATCCTTATTTAGAAAAGTTTAATGTATAAAAACTCAAGTAAAATTAACTTCCTGTTGTGATACAAAATCCAAGAAACTGATTCTGTTTGCTTTAACCAGCTGGGATGCATGTGCACACATGGAAGGTATTTCATTTAGATGTCCATTCCTGGACCTTGATACACAATGTGTTGGAATGCACTAAATGTTATTTAAATTAAAGCGGCTCTCTGGAGCATTTTTCTTTGTATCAAAGTTTTCTAAATGTTTTAAATGATATTTCAGGTCTAAACTATGATCTATGGGTTGAGTTCCACAACATCTGTCATTCTGATGAAGACCCTCCTTCCTCCTAGAGACCCCTTTCCATTATTTCTTGCCGCCGACATTTTTTAGCCAATGAAATTCAAATGTCTGCATTGTCTGAACATGCACGCGCATCGACCAAACCTGTACCAGTAGGGGGCGCTGTCGTACAGGACACTCCGTGTGTTTCTCTGTTTGCGTCTCAGCCTCACGGCTCATTTCTACTAAAACCTACCCATTCTCCAGCTCCACCTACCCATTCTCCAGCTAAAGATGGATTTATTTTTATTTTTAAACATTTCACCTCACAAAATGGCAAGGCTTGACAGGATTATGCGTTTATTTTGGTCAGAAAGTTCATCCAGGGCTGAGTCAAGTTCAGCTTCAGTCCAGCAGCAGCTCTCTGCTAACAGAGCTAATATCAGAAGCAGCAGGGACAGAGAGGGCTCTTCAGACCCTCGTAGTAGTGTTGGAATAAGAGTTGTGAACTGTGAGTGATTAAACCCTACACATTGAGCTGTACAGTTCATGCCCGCAACGTATATGCGCCGTGTGCACGCGCGCACACGCGACCGGATGCGCGTGTCGAGATGTTTTGAGGAGAAGCCTTTGGACGCTAGATTCAAAAACTGCTCTCTTGATGAAATCCTCCAGAATGCGGCTTTAAGAAGTGAACAATGCTAATTTTTAGACAAAAATCATTACTGTTTAGTGTTTAGTCAAGGGAAACAGAAAATCTAAGCTCATATGTTTATTGAAGTAATATTTTAATCCAATCAGCTAGTTCCTTTAAAGTGGGGCGACTTTCACTAATTGTCATTTTATTTTATGTATCAAAGTTTTCTAAATGTTTTAAATTATACTTCAGGTCTAAACTATGATCTATGGGTTGGGTTCCACAACATACAGTATGTCATTCTGATGAAGACCCTCCTTCCTCAGAAAGAAGAAAGAAAGAATTCTTTCTGACCGGTGAACTTTTTTAGCCAATAAATTTCAAATTTCCACATTGTCAGCTGTCTGTCAATGTGCACGCACTTCGAGCAAACCTGTAGCAGTAGGGGGCGCTCTCGTACAGGATGCTCTGTATCTTTCTCTGTACAGTCTCAGCCGTCATGGAGGAGACAGAGCTACTTTCTACTAAAAAGTTATCTATTCCCTGGCTACTGAGGGATTTATTTTTATTTTTACACATTTCTCTTCACAGAATGACAAGGCTTGCCAAGGATACGCATTTATTTTAGAACTTTATTCAGGACAGAGTGTTTTCTCATTTCCGAATTCAGCTTCAGAGTACAGCAGCAGTTCGCAGTTCCAGACCAACGTATCAAAAGCACAGCAGGGACAGACAGGTGTCAGACCCTCGTACAGTGTGAGGACATGATTTGTGAACTGTGAATGATTGAACCCTGCATTGTAATCGCAGTTTAAGCAAGAGTTGCACAGTTTATGTCCAGCTTACAGACCAAAGTCATGTGCCATGTGCACGCGCGTGTCAATGTGTTTTGGGAGGACCCGTGGTACGTTGGATTCAGAAATTGCTCTCTTGCTGAAAAACTCCACATAGGGCCTTTAAAATATTGTGTATTTAATGTGCTGCTGAGCAGGTAAAACAAAACAATTAACAATAAAATAATTCTGATGTTTTTTAATAAAAATAAATCTAATATTTGTGACTTTCAAGTACTTCAAACTTGGAAGAACCCACATCTTGAAACATTTGGATGCCACTGATGTAAAGTTTTTCCTTAAGGAGATAAAACTCTGTCAGTTTCCCTCACTGAACTTTTTCTCACACATTTTGGGGGTAAATGCAGGACCCAAGTGCAGGAGAATGGCGGCAGGAGTAGGTGAGGTTGATCCAAAAACAGCTGTATTGCTGGCTGGACAGAGCTCAGGGAGACACAGGATAAACCAAGCCAGGGATACAACATGAGGAACCAACCAGGAGTGACTGAACTAAACAGTCTGGGAGGTGATCAGGGAGAAGAGGCACACCTTTGGAGGATTAGTGCTGGACACAGGAGGAGGAACATGGAAAACAAAGGGGGAACAGATAGGCAAGACTGAACACAAAATGTGCAGGGCATGACATTTCTCCTACTATGTGGTTGGTAGTATATCAAATTACTCAGTAACTAAAGAACTGACTGCTATTCTCTGGCTGACTGAAATAGTAGCTGTGTTTTCTTGCGAGGACTTTGAACACACACACACACACACACACACACACACACACACACACACACACACACACACACACACACACACACACACACACACACACACACACACACACACACACACACACACACACACGCACACACACACAGAGTTGCTAAATCATAGAGGAGCTCCAACAGTGCAGTGAGGGGACACAATAAGGGTTACAACATAAACGTCATAATTTTTGCTCTTGGTTTTGGATCTAGATCAGATCCACAAAGTAAGAGAAAAGAACAATGAGGAGAACAGCAGTGATTGTATTTTTGCTCCTAAACATGGCTTTGGAGGTGAGAGGTGCTGCAGACAAGTTGAGGGGATCTGGAACAGAAAAATCCAACATTGCAAATACAAAAGAAGTGAAGAAACTGGAAACATCTCCTGAAAAAGACAGCTCTTCTTCAGGTTTTTTAGGTAACCTGCTGGTGGTGCCCATGGATGGGAGTCACTGGGTGGGTATTAAAGCTATAGCCCAGGAAATGGGTCGGCGTGGACACAGGGTCACAGTGGTGATACCGGAGATCAGCATACGGATGGGTCCTGGGAAACACTACAATACCATCACCTTTCCTGTCCCCTACAACAAGTCTGACATGGACCATGTGATGTCTTCACACAAGGATGTCTTGAGGAAATCTTCTCAACCTTTTGTGGAGAAGGTCAAATCACGATTCAATCAGATGAAGCAGATCATAAGTTTTCTTCACATCACTGCAGAGAGTCTGCTGTTCAACACCAGCCTTATCTCTCACCTGGCTCAGCAGGTTGGTGCAAATACAACACAGTTAAATGCTCAAGATGAACAAATTGGGATCAGTTTGAATGATCGCTGCGGAGATGCACAATACTGGTATGTGATCTTTTGTGAAATTTATGGCAATATTTGTGTCCCTCTCAAAACTTTTGTCCATAGCAGTAAATGTACACTATACTGCTAAGAGTATTGGGACAACCCAGCCAATCAGTGTTCCAGTAAAGGTGTGAATGAGCAATTTTAGTATGGAGGAACTGGTTTGACACATTTTGGATGAATTAGAGCAGAATCTGCACATCAGACCTTCTCTTCTAAGATCTGTTTCTGATCTAATCAATGTGCCTTTGCTAGAATGGTCACACATTCCCATGGACACATTCCTAAAACCACGAGTAAAGTCAAAAAAATACAAATAAACCCAGTAGTTGCTAAGATATACTCACTTATTTTGGATTAGATGTCTCAAAAAGATGGTTGCAGACCCTGCAGAATGCAACACTCAGGATTGTCAAAAAGAAGAAGTCTAACACATAATTATTGATTTATCTTCTCTCCCTTTCACTTTCTAGGAATTTGATGCTGTTTTAACAGATCCCATGATACCAACAGGCTCAATATTAGCTCGGAAATTGGGTGAGTTTCCTTTCTTCTTGGATTCCCTGTGTTTTTGTGTATTTTTTCACCAGTTTTTAATGAATCGTTTCAGGTCTTCCCACCATTAATTTACTAAGGGGGACTCCGTGTTCCATTGACATGAAGGCTTCAGGCTGCCCCTCTCCTGCCTCGTTTGTGCCTCGGTTTTTTACTGGATACACGGACAGAATGAACTTCAAGGAGAGAGTCATCAACACTATGGTGAGCACTTGTGCATCTTAAAAACATAGTTTATGTATTGGCTGATATTAATTAATAACTAAATAATCATCTGTGTTATTTTATTATGTAATTGTATACATTTGTTGTGCTTCTGACACACAGGTGGCTCTTCTAGAGCCTTTGTTTTGTCGGCTGCTCTACTGGCACTTTGATCATATAGCTTATGAGTTCCTGGGAGGAGAAGTGGGTGTGGCAGAGTTGCTGGCAGACTCTGATATCTGGTTGCTGAGGTAACATGTACAAAGATCATTTACAGAACCAATCCATATTTACAGTCACACATCAGTGAAAAATGCTTTGTCATGTTCTCTCACCTTTTACACACTGACACTCCTCCAGAATCCTTGAACTGTTTTATTGATGCTCTGCGACACAGAGGTAAAAATACAGTCAACCCTGCTTTTAAATATGATAGTTTTCTCACATATTTGTTAAAAAGCTGAGGACACATTGCTCATCATTGGTCTTTAAAGACTAATAATCTTTCTAACACTACTTTTCTCTCACAGCTGTTAGTCAGAAAACCTGCTAAATATTAGTATTAGTACTTTCAGCAAAACCCTGCCATATCCAGTCCTCTACATGTCTGCTGCCCTCTGGTGGAGGAGCCTCATGGAGATGGATATTTAATTTGTTTATTACTGGTATATAGTCATAAACTTACTTTAAAATACTAAAATAGATCATGATATAGCTGTTATATTAACTTTAGCCAATAAATAGTTCAGTTTTTTAAATTACATTTACGTATATTGTTATCAATATTTCAGGCTTTAAAGCAGGGCTGTCCAAACTTTTCAAGATGCGGGCCGAAATCTCAAAGTTAAAAGTCTTCGGGGGCCAAATACATTTTTTTATTTTATTTTAAAAATGCAAAAATAGTTTGAGTGATTTTCTGATTATGTACTGCTCAAAAATAGACATAAAAGGGTTTTATATGTTTGCTTCAGTAAAAGAAAAGCATCAAATTCCCTGGATTTGATTGGTCAGTTGTTTTATAGTTTTTTGAAAATAAATTCTAGTATGTTTTCAGCAACAAGAATGGGATCTGGGTCCCTCTTTCTTCAGTAAAGCAGCTGGATTTAGCCATGAAAGAAGTTCACGTCTGCTGTTTAGTAATAGTGTTTGTGGTTCTATTTACCAGGAAATTTAATTAAAAGAATAAATGAAAAACTAATTCTTCAGATTGAACTAAAACATTTATGTTTAAAAAGACAACATTTTTAAAAAAGGACTAAATTCTACCATTTTGGAAATGCAGTTGAGGGCCATAGAAAATCACTCAGAGGGCCACAAGTGGCCCCCAGGCCGCACTTTGGACATGCCTGCTTTAAGGGTTAAACTGGACAAATTTAGAATAAAATCTGAATGAATAAAGTTTTATTTAAGTGTAGAAAACTAAATATAAACATTGATAATTTCTGTCTAGGTATTTAGAAAGCATCCCAGTTCAGACTGCTGTAGAATTAGCGATTGAATTCATATTTTATTTCTTTGACACACCTAGTCTTTTTTTCTGAAAGGCATGTTTTGATTTTGCTGACAGCTCTTTGCTTTTTGCTGCACCTCAATTTTGCATCTGCTCTAAGTTTTTGCTTTTGCTTTTGAAATAAAGGGGCTTTTTAGTGCTTCAAACTCATTATGAGGATTTGAAGTAGGTGGCTCCATACTAGGGCAAACAGCTAGAGCCACCTACTCCAAATCCTCATAGCCAATGAGACAGAAGTACTGAAAAGCCCCTCCCACTGAGACTTTCTTTCAAAAGCAAAAGCTAAAACATAGATCAGAAGCAAAATCAAGATGCAGCAAAACCAAAACATGCTCTTCAGAATAAAAGCCTAAATGGTCTGAGTAACAGAATTAAGTGAGAAACAGTGTGTCAAATAAATAAAAAATGAATTGCTAATAAGTTAAGTTTATATTTTGGACATATAAATATTTATTTATGAATTAGTTTATTTTGTCTATAGAGTGATTTTAAATTTTTTGCTTTTGACATTCACACTTTTGATTCTGAAATGTTCTTTTTGGTTGCTTTATTTGAGTATATTTTGTGTGTGATTGGTTTTTTTGGCACAAATCTTATCCCATAGCATTCCCTTTCTAATATCTCAGTCTCTTTGGTAGTAAGATTATGTGACTAGAATTGTAGATCAGGTTCTCCATGCATTGACCACTTTTATTTTGGTAGGCTATCTCCATTTAACAGCAGTCTGAACTTGCATGTTAGCTAAATACATAGTGAAAGCTGTAAAATTCTTTTTTGAGAGATCAACATAGAAATATAACTTTATGTATTCAGATTTTCTTCAAAATGTTTATTTTTAACATTATTTTTTAAATTTATGTTTAAACTTTTAGGTAACTTTGTAATGTCCTAAATAACAACATCTGAAATTTATTGTGGAATGCTAAATGAGGCTTAATGTAGCTGTAGACATTTTAATATATCACTTTATATGTAGCTTTTTTGTATTGCATTGAATTCTATTTTATTTCTTTTCTCAAGTCATTTTTTATGATCCGTTTTTCTTTTTATTTCAACGATGCAAGCGTATGTGCTAAACCTGCATCTTATCTGTAATACATTTAATATTAAGAATCACTAGAATAGTTAACATTGTCCCAGATTTATTTGACTTTTAGTTGTAGAAGAAAGATTATATAAAACCTCTGTTCATCAGGATTGACTTCACTCTGGAGTACCCTCGTCCTCTCATGCCTAACGTGGTCCTGGTGGGTGGAATCAACTGCAACGTGAGAGATCCTCTTCCTAAAGTAAGCCCAGATTCACCAGCTTTGCTGTTGCTTTATTCATAATTTATTTATTTTAATGCAGTGAAACAAATGCTGAATAAAAGTCCAAGTCTTGGTGTTGGTGCATTTTTGCAGGATTTAGAGGAGTGGGTTTCTGTGCAGCATGGGTTTATAGTGTTCACCCTGGGCTCCATGGTGTCAGATCTGCCAGAAGAGATCACTGCCGTCTTCCTGGAGGCTTTCAGGCAGATTCCCCAGAAGGTACGGGAATATTTATGATGCTTCAACATAGTGGGGAAGCTGGGATCGAGCCACTGACCTTCTGATTGGCAGACGGCCAGATCTTTCCACTGGTCCAAAGCCTACCTACAAATAAATAAAACATTCATGCTCAGAAACACATTTTATTTTAACTAAGCCTCATGTAACACAGTCCCAAAATTTTAGTGCCACATATGTACAAAAAATTAAATTCACAAACACATTACATTGTCCTGGTAACAAAGGGTGACCCTGAGGACCTTTTATATATTGATTACATAATCCTTTAGTGACTATGGGCTTCACCTGTGTCCATGTTGACATCTCTAACATTGCCAGTGTGTTTTGCCCTCGTTCTGCCAGCCTCATTGTTGTCACGTTGTGGGGTAGTGCAGGACCCAAATGCAGGAGGAAGGAGGGTCTTCATCAGAATGGCAGATGTTGTGGAACTCAACCCATAGATCATAGTTTAGACCTGAAATATCATTTAAAACATTTAGAAAACTTTGATACAGAGAAAAATGCTCCAGAGAGCCGCTTTAACGTTCATTATGAGATCATGAGAGACAGTGAGAGAGGGATGAGGGGTTCACATATTTTTCATTGAGATACTCGGGGGGGGGGGGGGGGA
>SSNR01000049.1:1725084-1823085 GCA_006937965.1 Callopanchax toddi | reverse complement strand
GGGGGGGGGGGGGGGGGGGGGGGAACCTGGCGCTGCTGTTTAATGCAGACCTCCTCACGTTTGGAGTCCAGTTCTATGTGTGCGCGCAGCTCGCAGAGCAGATTTTGCATGTCAACAAGCCTCCACAGCCTATGAATGCTACTCTGAGGGCGCTTTACAACAGGAAGTGTAGTTAATCCATATCTGATCGCGCACTGAGCACCGGATTGCAAAGGGGCGTTTGAGCGGATCAGGTCTGACACCTGATGCGCTCTGGAGGACCAGTGTTCTTCTGCTGCAGAGCGCAGGACGTCTGGATCACAGGTCTGCGCTCAGCAGCACAGAACCTCAGTCTGGGCTGCAGGTATTGGTGGAGATGCTGCACTATTTCTGCATCCTTGGTTCGAATTATTAGTGGGGACAATTCAGTGATTTCCTATGACGGTATGGACGGGCAGGCTCGTGCGCAAACCTGTCAGAATGACCGGCGACCTTCAGATCTTTCCATCAAAGTAAAAAAAAAAAAAAAAAAAACGGTTAAATACGGGAAATTTCCGGTTAACGGGACCCCTGCTATATATTAGGATTTACGATGGGGAAGGTTGTGAACACCTCATCTCTCTCTCATGAAATCATAATGAACGTTAATATTATACGGTAATCAGAGTCCCGCAAAGCGCACATAGCTGTGCCTCAGCTGCTGCTGCACTGCGCTCCACTCCGGAGAGTTTTTATTTCTATATGATGACTGGCTGATCGACTAATTTAGTGTCTAACCCTATGGATTTATGTGCTAAATGGGCCCTGTGTAAGATCAATCGAATAGGAACCGAGCGATCTGCAGCTTCTAAACAGGTTCTGTCAGCGGAGGATTACACAGCATGTAAACAAACCGTAAAAAAGCCACAGCATATACACAAATAATTTACGTTGGTAAGGGTCTCAAACTATAAGTACTGACGATGGGGAAGGTTGTGACTTACCTTCAAAATTAGATAAATCCTGCGAAATATAAAATGTGAAGCCTTTCTCTCATTTGCTCTTTGGCGCAGGGGAAAAACTATCAACAAGTCGGTGAACATCATCAACAGAAATATTAGGCAAATGCCCTAGACATCTAGAAGAATTTAAATCGCCGCTTAGTCCACTCATTTTGTCGACTTCTTCGGGAATACAAGATGGTAAATAGGGTGCGACCAGGCGAGAATATCAAACCGGAAATAACACACTGTACAGGAGTCTTCCCACCGGAAGTAGCATATGCTAACGTGCACAGGGTCTATTACTCTGAGAATGGAAGCCCTGTAATAAAACCTCAGATTGGGAAGGGCCAAACCCCCCTGGGTCTTAGGTCTCTGCAACAGCCCCTTTTGCAAGCGAGGGATCTTCCGGTTCCATATAAACTCAGTGATCAATTTGTCTACTTTGTGAAAAAAAGACTGAGGGAGAAAGATGGGTATACACTGGAAGAAATACGACAATTTGGGAAGGATATTCATCTTAACAGAATTTATTCTGGCTGTAGCGACTTCCACAGTCGCTTCAGAGGTGGGATGGGTCCAGTTCTAGTTGTATGACGCGCTGTCAGCTTCTAATTAACGCACGAACATGAAAAGCCTTTTCTTGGTTTATTAAGTCTTTACTGTTACAGGAACTCCTTGATTTAGGTCCAATCCTTAACATAACGTGACCATATAAACGAGATAAACTTTACTACAGTGGTATGGTAAACTTATGGTAAACTTTAGCGTGGCTTTAGCGGTCAACAAAACTACGGCTACCCAGCCCTCCTCTCTATCTGTCAAAATCCAACACACCAGGTGACAGAATGACAGCTCCTCTTAATTGCGACCGCCCGCACCATGTGACCCCTGTTGCACGTCACCATTACATTCAAAACATTAACCCCAGTGATAAATACTCAACATATATTTAGTTATGGCTCCTACACTGGCCATAAGGGAGAGAGGCAGCAATGACCACCATTGGAAGTCCATTGTTATTCGATCTATCAAAGGGGCAAAATTATAATCAAACAAATCTTCAAAACGGTCTCTAATCTGGATACCGAGGTATTTAAAATCAAGAGGGACTATTTTGAATGGGAAACCCTGAGCAGCCTCTTGGGAACTTTGATTCAGGGGAAACAGCTCACTTTTGTCCAAATTTAGTTTATAGCCTGAAATCTGGCCAATTGAATTAAGGATATCAAGAGCAGCTGGAACTGAAACAGAGAGATTGGACAGATAAAGCAATAAGTCATCTGCATAAAGGGAAACCTTCTGTTCATGACCATATCTCTTTATTCCAGTGATGCGTGGCTCTGAACAAAGCGCAATAGCTAAAGGCTCGATAGCAACAGCGAATAAAAGAGGACTCAAAGGACAGCCCTGATGTGTGGAGCGGTGCAGAGGGAAATAATCTGAATGGGTGTCATTTGTTCTGAGGGGATGAATAGAGCAACTTAATCCAGGAGATGAACTCCTGGCTGAAACCAAATTTCTCTGAAGTGTAAAAAAGATAGTTCCACTCCACTCTGTCGAAAGCCTTCTCCGCATTATGGCTTCCGGCGCCAATATTTTAGATGGATTATAAACAACATTAAGAAGTTGTCTGAGATTAAAAAACCCATGTCTGTTCTGGATGAAGCCTGTCTGATCAGGAGAAATTATCGAGGGCAAAACTGATTCCAGTCGCAGAGCTAATAACTTGGACAGAAGTTTTACATCTACAGATAAAAGACTAATTGGACGATAACTTGCGCAGAGCAGAGGGTCCTTATTCTTTTTTAAAAGTAATGAAATGGAGACCTGATTTAGAATTTGAAGTAATTTAGAGAAAGTACGAGAGTCATTGAACATTTCAATTAAAACCGGTGCCAATTTGTCAAAAAATATCTTGTAAAACTCAAGTTGGATAACCATCCGGACCTGGAGACTTTCCAGACTGAATAGAGAATGTTGCCCGTTTAAGTTCATCTATAGTAATTGGACCCTCCAACCGCTCAGCAGTATCAGCATCTACCCTAACCAACTCCAATGAGTCAAAAAAACTATCCAGGGCTGATAGATCAGATCCAACTTCAGAAGTATATAAAGAGGAATAAAACTGTTTAAACTGATCATTAATTATTTTTGGATTGGCTGTAACGCCAGTAGGAGTATGAATTACCACGTTCTTAAAAGTTACATTTGCACATCCTCGTAATTGGATGGTGCCTTCTTCCGCCAGCGTATTGGGGTGTCTCGAGGGCTGGGGCTGGGTGCGTCTGCCTGCTCTCCCTCCTGCGGAAGGGAGTTTCAATTGAGAATCCTTACATACACAAGCGTGCATATACACACACAGGTGATCACAAGGTGTTCACATAAAGACAGACTCAGGTGTTTTCAGACACATTGACTGGGGCTGTGGTTGACACTGAACTCATCTTGAATTAGTCTTTACCGTATACATTTTAAGGATATCACAACTGTTGTGTATTCATATGCTGTTTGTTGCTGTTGTGTCTTTTCTCCCTGTTGTTTGCTTGTTTGTTTGTGTCTAGAAGTGGATTTTTCATGTCTCTTCTTCTCTTCTTTTTCTGTTTACTTTCTCCCCCACTCTTCTTTCTGTACCCTTCCCTTCCTCTCAGGCTCCGTGTCCATTGGGATTCAAATCAACCATAAAAATAATCTAATAAAGATTTTTAAAGTTATATTCAAATATAAGTCAGGTTGAACATTATAGCAGTGGCTGTAACGTCTCACCTGAAACAGCAATACTGTTGGGCTTGTTTTTGGCACTCAGACACTTATTCTGTTTGCTCTACAGCCGGACAGGACACGGGGTAAAAAAAATTGCACAGGCCAAGTCATGTGGTGCAATAATCTGTACCTTAAAAAAACAACAGATGAACAAGTTCTAACAGAAAATTCACCTTTAAATCTAAACAAGCTCTTATGAAACAAAATGTTTTTTTTGTTTGTTACATTTTTAATAGCTTTATAAAATCAAATACTTATAACTTTCTGACCAAACATATAGAAATGATTTTTGACTGAAAAACATCTTCTTGACAGGTACAGAAATGCTGGAACAAGTATTTTTTTATCCCAAATTATGGTCAATTATGGTTTACTCAACTCAACCTTGAATTTTAGCCATAGTAATGTAACAATAATAATACCAATATGCAAGTATCTTTTATGACCTAAATGTTCCTTTGTGTATTTATTTCCAAATATTGTTTAAAAAAGGTCAAGAGCTCAAACAATATTATTAAGAATCTTACACAGAGACCAAATTCTTTATGCAGATAGTTTATTACACAATAATTCTAAATTATTACTTTAAGCTGATATTATAATTATGAAATGGCACCAAAGTTTGCAATTAAAATTTAGACTATGAGAGAGTTGATGTGAGCCTTTCCTGGAAGTATTTGTTTTCAGTAAATTGAGAATAAAATGTGGTTTGGGTTCAAATGGGTTTGATTGTGATATTTAAAAATTAAAATTACTTCTATATGAAGATCAAATGTGGCACCAGCAAGGCACCAGGGTGAAAATAGTCAGTCTGAGTTTTGGACCCCTTGGTTAGATTGACACTGGAAAAGGAGTTCACTAGTCAGAAACCAGGGGAGGCTTTTCCCATGGTTCTAGTCGGAGCTGCTCAGCAAGTCACCTGCTTGTATTAAGTTAAAAAATATCCTATTTAAATTATTTATCCATGACTGATATTTACTTTAGGTTGATCTAATCATAGGTATGGGTCTGGATTTAAAAATAAAAAATTAGGAAGCTTCTAACATTTTTCAGCAACAAAGCCACAGAAATGTCTAGTGAGATTTTAGCCAATCAATTTGGAAGGGAGCAGCATTCTGGATCACTTTTATATATGATAAAAGATCACACTTTACCAACTGAACCCTGTGATTTTCCCACTTTGATAGGTGATTTGGAGGTACACTGGCCAGATTCCTGAGAACATCCCAGATAACGTGAAGATGATGAAATGGGTACCTCAGAATGACCTGCTAGGTGTGTTGGAGCTCATCCTTAAACAGGCTGCTTTAGAACTGATGGATTGTCTCACATATTTATGTTTTTGATGTTAGCACACCACGGGGTTCGAGGCTTCATCACTCATGCCGGCTCACATGGTGTGTTTGAGGGTTTGTGTCATGCTGTTCCCATGTTGATGGTTCCACTTGCTGGTGACCAGCCTGACAATGCCCAGAAGATGGCAAACAGGGGAGCAGGAGTCATATTAGATATAACCTCTATGACCACAGAAAGCCTTCTGCAGGCGCTGAACGAGATCATCAATAACACCAGGTGATGGGTTGTTTTGTTTAGAATGTGCTTTTAATCTGCCTCATTTAAGCCTTTTATTAGAATGTTTTAATGCCCATATTTTTGTGTGTGTTCAGGTACAAAGAAAATGTGCAGAAGCTGTCGGCTCTTCATAACGACCGTCCAGTCGACCCACTCCAGCTGTCTGTGTACTGGACAGAATTTGTGATGAAACATAAAGGAGCACAGCACCTAAAGGCTGCTTTTCGTGACCTCAGCTGGTTCCAGTACTTCTCTCTAGATGTAATAGCCCTGCTAGCTGCTCTGGTTCTGGCCTTTCTACTACTAACAATGAAATGTCTGAAATTATGTTTCCAGAAACTGAGCAGGAAGAGGAAGCAGGGCTAGATCCTCATCGATCTTTTAAGGGAAATAAAACATTTTTTAAAAAATGCATCTCCAATTTGAGAGACCATAAAACAAACTTATAAAGGCAAAGTGAATCCAAGTGGTGATCAAAAAGACATTTAATTAAAGAGAAAAATACATAATATAGTCAGACTGCTTTAAGGTGTGTTTGAGGGATGGTGATGAGCATTAATGCCCGCCCTTCTTTGGAGGAAACATGGTGTATTCAATAGCCAGAGCAACAGTAAAAGCTGCAAAGCCCCACTTAAATCCTCTCAGCAGAACCTCTGATAGAGTCACAGCCCGGGCAAAGCCGCCAGAGTACCTCCATGCCTCATTGCTGCAGATAAAGAGAGAGATTCTTGGTGTCATAAATGATATCAGCTACAAAGAGATGTCAAATCACATCTGTGTAAATCCTGACCGTGCCCACGGGTCCTTGAGGCCTCTGGCTGCCAGCCTCTGCTGTGTAAACTCCAGCGGCGTTCCTTCCACCTTCCACTGTCGCCAGTCAGGCATGGACAGCTTGCTGTGGCCGTGATCACCTCCCATACTGAACAGACACAAATCAGTCAGAGGGTTCTACTCAGTCTGATTTTACTCTATGTTGTCTGTACAGAAAATTAATTACCTTTATTAATAAAAATTACAACTTTAAAAATTTAGAAGAACCTAAAAATGTTAATAATAATATGAGGAGTCTTTCTGTATTTGAAATACCATAATAATGCATATAAAAAGACGTTAATACTGTCTCAGTTTTTTAACTGACTGCACCCAAAAAAACTAAATCAGACTTATTTTTGTCTACAGCAGAAACTTGCTTTCTAAAGGGGAGATCTGGTACTCATTTTCTGTTTTGCCTTGACTTGAATAAAAGCTTTTCTTTACTTCTCAGCTGTATGATGTCAGAGCTCTTTGTCAGAAGCTTATTGAACAATCAGTGTGGTTTCAAGGTTTCTTTTGCATTTTGTTCTTTTATGGCTGCATGGTGGCGCAGTTGCTTTGCACTGTTGCCTCGCAGCAAGGAGGTCGTGGGTTCGCGTCCTGGCTCTGCGGCCTCTCTGCGTGGAGTTTGCATGTTCTCCCCGTGCGTGCGTGGGTTTCCTCCGGGTACTCCGGTTTCCTCCCACAGTCCAAAGACATGACTGTCAGGCTAATTGGGTTGGTAAATTGTCCTTAGGTGTGAGTGGGTGTGTGGTTGTTTGTCTCGTTCATCTCTGTGTGGCCCTGCGATGGACTGGCGACCTGTCCAGGGTGTCCCCCGCCTCTCGCCCCTTGACTGCTGGAGATAGGCACCAGCTCTCCCGCGACCCTCTGTGGAGGATTAAGCGGCTACAGAAAATGGATGGATGGATGGATGGTTCTTTTATGGTAAATAACTTTTTATTCATGAACGTTGCCTAATAAAACACCAAAAGCTTTTTGAAATAATTTCCATTCTGCTAAAATATTGTTTCTGTTGTGATGACACTTTAATAAAGTTTCCCATTAAATTTTAATACAAAAAGAAAAGTTTTTGTTTGTGAATTATGCTAAATAGATCTGAATATTTTTATGTTTTTACTGCATATCTGACTTTGTGAAAAATTCTGAAAGTACATTAAGTAATATATTTAAATACTACTAGACAGTAAAACAACTGCATGACATAAAATAACTTATTTTCTAAAGTTTAAAAGTTAGCCCTAAAATTAAGTTTCTTATAAAGCTTTATATGATAAGCAAGCAAGGAATAATGGTTTTGTGCATATATTTAGTGTTTGTTTAAATCATCACTAATGTAAAATGCTAGAAAATCTTGAAAACTCACTTTGCAAGTTTTTCAATTTATTTTTGATATAGGCGTATAAACCCTGTATAACATATGTGAATAAACATTTTAAAATATAATAATTAGCCTAAATTATAATAAACCCTAATAATATTTAACTCCTCAGATATTTTCCTTTAGTTTAGTAGTTTTTTTTCTAGTTAATTTCAGTGTATGCATTAATAAGATATAGGGACTAAAATGTGCTCTAACAAGTGGCTGGCCTATCAGCCTATCTACCCAACAGTTAAGACTTTTTAAAAAATACGTGACGACAATCTGTCTGAATATGACTTTTTATGTTCATTGCGAAGCTTTATCCTGCAAAGCTAATCAGATCAAGTAAATCCAAATCTGACTGGTAAAGAAAGCTGCTTTCCACAAGTAAACCCCATGCCTCAAATGATAAAATAAAACAAACTAAAAGACAGCTGACAGTGTTTACTCAGTTAGCACACAGCTAACAATGCGTTAGCGAAGCAAAACTAGAAATAATCGCTAAGGCTTATATTTACTGACAGAAGAAATAATGTCTAACCACAAGATGTGAGAGTAGAGCAAAATGTGAGTAAAACTATAGGTTTTATAGAGATAAATGACTGTACCTGGTCGGTTTGTTGTGACCTCTGCTGCTCGTATAAAAATCTGCGACACTCTTCAGCACTTGACGGTAACATTACGGCGTGGCGTGCAGGACAAAAGACCGACGCGTTTCTACCTGTAGCCCACAGCAACTGCTGCACACTGCAGTATTAGTCCTTGTAGAGTTGCCATAGCTTCCCATGAGATCATTGTGTTAAATCCATTTGTTTATTGTTTAGTTAACGGGACAAATCTGTGTGCTAAATATACCCCCAGTCATTCAAAGAAACCAACATCTATGGCCAGAATACAAAAATAAAGACAAAGTGAGGCATCTCACATCCGGGCAGGACTGTTTTTTTTTTTTTTTTTTTAATTAAAGGAAGATGGTGCTCACTGACATCCCAGGACTTTGGTCTTCTGTGACTGAGCAATCAGGTTTGTGTGTGTCACATGATCTGTGAAGTGAAGCAGCAAATTACTGCAAGATTTTGAAAGATCTTTATAAGCTACACAATGTTCTTTAGCATCAATAGGACTTATGAGGTCATTTAAAACTTTCATAGTTGCAGTTACAGAACTATAGGTTTTTGACAAAATCCTGACTGCGACTCACTTAGAATGTCTTTGTTTTTTGATATTCTTTCAACTGATCACCTTTAAGGCCTTCTGAAACCTTCGCTAGTAGCCTACAGATATCGGCCTTTAGTTATCAGGATTTGACCCATCTCCACCTTTTAGTAAGGCGTGATATTCCATATTCTGGAAATTTCTCCAGTTTCAATTGTAAAGTTAAAATATGTGCCAAGGATTCCGCAACATGTCCAGCAGCAATTTTTAGGGAATAAGAGTCTGAAGATTTCCTTATATTTAACCTGGAAGGGGCATCATAAACTTCCTGTGATGTCACTGGAGCAAGGTCAAACTCAGGAGGTACAATTTCTCTAGAGAAAAAAACAAGCAACTTGATACATTTGTTTTGGAATCACATGCTCAAACAACCCAAAGGACACGAAATACTCATTAAGGTGATCTGACATCCTTTTTTTGAAATCGGTAATAATTCATCATTGAAATTTATGACACTGGGGAGGACAACCCCGTTGTAGCCAGATAGTGATTTTATCACCTTCCAGAACTTTGAAGGGTTTGTAGAGCTCACAGTTTGTTTGAATAAAAAGCAGATTTAGTAGCAAATTTGCGAAACACATCTTTCACAGGTGCCTGTAAATGTGCCAATCTGAACTATTTTTACTGTCTTTTGCAGTTACCCAAGCCTGATCATGCTTATGTATTTGGTCCGTCAATGTTTCTGAAAACCACAGATTATCACGTCCTTTTTCCCTATACTTCTTTAGGGTAGCATGTTTATTAACTCCAACAATAAAGAACTTAAATAATTTAACACAACTTCCAGCTCTGGTATCAAAAGTACTCTGGTCCAATCACCAAGATTTAAATCGGCTAAAGATGCTTGTTCACAAAATAATTATAAGAATCTCTTGAGAACAATACGCGATTTGCCTTTGGGTAACCTTCTCTCACTGCAGCAATAACACAGTGATCGCTCACATCATTTGCAAAAACTGCTGTTTCTTCATAATAATAATAATAAGGCATTGGATTTATATAGGGCCTTATTAGGACACTCAAAGCGCTTCACAGAAGTTGCATTATTCATTTACACACTCATTCACACTATGGTGGTGGTAAACTATGACAGGCATCTGTAGTCGCAGCTGCCCTGGGGCAGTCTGACAGGAGTGAGGCTACCATTCTGCACCATCAACCCCTCTGACCACCACCAACATTCATGAAGTGAGGTGTCTTGCCCAAGGACACAACGACAATGTAACCCAGACGGAGCTGGGGATCAAACTGGCGACCCGCCGTTTGCCAGACCGGTCACTCTCCCAACTGAGCTACATGCCGCCCTTATATTTCTGCAGCATGTGTATCAAAAACAGATCGAGGAGCATAGATTTTAAAATCCAACTTACAAGAAATGACAATATCAAGGTTAATGTCCTAAAAGAAGCAACTGATTGCACTGAGAACAGTAGAAGTTTGGTTCAGATCAGAATGCTTCTGTGACTCAAGATCCTAAACATAAAACTGCATCAGAGAAAAGTGCAAATGATTTGAAAATCAGACTTTTTAAAAACATTGTTTTGAATGTTTCCATCTCCATTAGTAAAGCACTTGTGACATCTGGTTCTCAAATGTTTATTATAAAGTTAGAGATCAAAGACTGAATTCATTTAAACTCTTAAATGTGTATAATAAACTGATTACATACAATTTGTACAAAATGTTCACAATTAATCACACTTTACATACATACAGAACACGTTCCAACCAGAGAACCACTGTGGTTTTTCTCTGACTCTGAACAGCTGTGTGTTAAAGTCACTTGCTGTCTGAGGGTTTTGTGTTTTGCATGTTATGAAGGTGAATCAAAGTTTGCTTTGTGGGTTCAGGAGTTCCTTCAGTGCATCCAGGTTTTCACCCTGTGGAGCTTCAGGCCATGATTTGTGATCTGGATACAAACAGAGAGTACAGGACACTGCTTCAAATCTAAAACTCGGGTAAAGGCCAACCTCCAGCTGGGTTACAGAGGAGTTCCTACCAGGTATTTCCCATAAGCTGTGGTACAGACTTTGTCCAGCGTCGACTTTCAGCGTTGCTCCAGAGATGTAGGAGGCGCCGGGAGAGAGAAGGAAACACACAGCGGAGGAGATCTGAGCAGAGAAAAAATTTTTCTTTTTTTTCCCAAAATGTTACATTTTTAATCAGTAATCTGAACTGTGGTCCACATACTTTCTATTTATTCAGTAGACACTTTATTAGGAACACCAGTCCAGTCAAAACACAATGTAAATGAATCTCTGCTGATGTGTTAGTTCTAAAAAGACAGAAACTCAACACAAATATAGTTTACAGTGTGTGTGTGTGTGTGTGTGTGTGTGTGTGTGTGTACACTTGTAATAACCTCTTCTGGAATTCCCAGTCTCTTTGCAGGACTGAATGGAACAGACATCTTGAAAAGATGCGGCCCATACTCCTTATAGTTCTCCATTGCAGTTTTGGAGAAGATCGTCCCCTAAAACACACAAATATACCTAAAGTGAATAAATGCTTTACTGAAAAGCTCCCAAACTGGTTAGAACCTGTACGTACAGGTGCCACAGCATTGATTCGGATTCCTGAGGACGCCCACTCGATGGCCAGGCTCTTGGTTAAGTTTTCCACCGCTGCCCTCGCTGCTCCTGTGTGGCTGTCAGGAGACACAGACTTCAGTAAAAAGCAAGCAGCTTTGTAGGTGTGTGAGTTCTTGGAGGGAGTCCTTACGCCATGCCTGGGAAGCCCTTCCACATGTCAGCAATGATGTTAATGATGACGCCTCCATGCTGCTTCATCCAGCGAGTGTAGACTGTGTGGTGATGACAGCAGCAGTCACAGTGAGCACACACACATGCATGCACAGGTGAGTGTGTTCAGATTACCCTCTTTGCAGCAGTAGAAGGTTCCAGTAAGGTTGGTCTCTACCACAGCCTTCCAGCCTTTGGAGGCGATGTGCTCTGCGGGGCTGCTGAACTGACCTCCTCCATTGTTCACCAGATAGTCTATCCTACCATGCTGCTTCAGCACAGACGACACAAGAGCCTTCACCTGCAGCACAGGGATGAAATGAAACCCGAGGAGCGGCATTAGCTCAGTTGGTTGAATGGCCGGTCTGGTAACCGGAGGGTCACCGGTTCGATCCCCAGCTCTGGCTGGGTTAGATTGTCGTTGTGTCCTTGGGCAAGACACTTCACCCAACTTGCCTGTGTGAATGTGAGTGTGTGACTGTGTGTGAATGTTGGTGGTGGTCAGAAGGGCAGATGGCGCAGAATGGCAGCCTCGCTTCTGTCAGTCTGCCCCAGGGCAGCTGTGGCTACAGACGTCTGTCGTAGTTTACCACCACCGGTGAGAATGACTGTGTGAATGAATAATGCAACTCTGTAAAGCGTCTTTGAGTGACCTGAAAAGCGCTATATAAAACAGATGCATTATTATTATCTCCATGCAGCAGATATAAGTGAATACGTGCTCACCTCCTCCTCATTACGGATGTTACACGGGACAGAGGTGACACTTGCAGGGCTGCTGGGAGGGATCTTTTGTCTCATCTCCTGAGCTGCTGCCTCCAACCTGTCAGCTTTCCTACTGGAGATCACCACACTGCAACCTGATGATAAAAACATCAGTCTAACAAAACTGAGATCACTCCAGCACAGTGAAATATGACTGTGTCAAAACCATTTTATAGAATATTATTATAGAGATTATTCTAGTTCTGTGTCTAGTGGTTGAACTTTTAACACTAATTTGGTGCATTTTTAGCTCTTCTTTTCAGTTTAACACTACTTGGTGAAAAATCTTTAACATCTGAAAGTGGTGGTTAGAATAATAACACTGTGAAAGTGTTGATTTTAACTGATAGTGTTCATTTTGTATTTGCTGTGCTGTCCAATCTGAATTTGCACATTAGCTAAACATTTAGTTTGAAACCACGTTTAATTTTAATTTAACATTTACATTTAACTTTATAGTTTTAGACTTGAATAAAAATGTGTATTTTTAGTATTATTTAGATTTGTGCTTAAATATTTAGACATATGGTGATGTCCATAACAGTGACTGTTTTGAGGAGCTAACTGTAATCAAATGAAGCTGATATAGTACCTCAAATGTCGCAATCAGCACTAAATGTCAGTAGATGTGAGTTTACCTCCACCACACCCTGGTTACTGAATACTCAGCACCTTCTGTTATTCATGTTATTTGTTGGACAGTTACTGCTCGATAACTGTATCAAAGTTCAGCTGGCTGCTGCTGCTGTCAGGTTGGTGTCGTTTCATTAAACTCTGTGTAAATAAAAGCGGTTTAATTACAGCGTAACTTAACTCACCGAGCTCCAGCAGCTCAACAGAGATCGCTTTCCCAATCCCGGTGCCTCCACCGGTCACTATCGCTACTTTCTGGTTGAACAACCCTGGCCTGAAGACTCTGGCTGCCGCCATCTTTCTGCCTGAACGTAGAGAATGAGCTCAGCGGCGCCCCCGTGTGTTCAGACTGCAGGTGAAAACTGAATCTGATGGGTGTGTGTTTATAACAGCTACGGTTTATACCCATCATCAAGATTCCACTGTCCAAAATTGGCAGATGAGGATATGTATAGTAAAAAATGTCCATGATTGCTTGATTGGGAAGTGACAAGTCAGCATTGACCTTTACTGAGGTTATTACAACTGTTAAGGTTTTAATATGTTGATGCTGTTTTGGGGTCTTTACAAAGGAAAATTTCTCATGACTTCAAATGTAATTTTATTTAGTAAACTGACTACAATCGGTTTTACATTTTTAAATTACATGCAGAGCTCCATCAGGACTATAGAGAGCCAAAAGCAAGATTGAAATGCAACACAATATATAAAAACCCTTAAAGCATTAAATAATTATTTAAATGAGTAAAAAAAAATCATAGATTTATTTTTATTCAATTAACCCATGGTCTGTGTTGTTGCACATCATGGAGCACCATCAAACATTTGATCAATCTCAGTGGGCGGGGCTATGACTGATGACAAACATGGCAGCTCATGTGATAAGAGTATTTTTATTGAATTGGTGAGATATACTATGCCTAACAGATAAAATAGATGCTGTTATACTACAGATGGTTAGCATATATGGCACCCTGACTGCCATTAGGTATCAGACTAAATGGGGTAGGCATAGGCAACCCTGGTCCTAGAGAGCTTTCCAACCGTGCATGTACAGCTGATTGAACACACCTGATCCAGGTAATCTACAGCAGGAACAACAAAGATAGTTGTTGCCAGGATCAGTGAGGACAGGCCACAATCTATCATCTCATAAGGTGCCCTGAAGCTGTCAGGCTGCATACAAGCAGATGGAGCCCTAAAAATCTAATGAAAACCAATTATAGTTGATGCAATGACATTTCTGCTAACCCATCACATTTCCTGGTGACTTCAAACTAAGCCATCTCTAGGTTGATACTTTTCACTAAATGATGTATCCACTTAGTATGGTTATCTAGCAAAATTATTTTTTTACAATTGAGACCTGACTTGTTTTTGTGTTACTGTAATGATTTTAAACAGCATATTTACATTCCTGTTAAGTTTGCACTGCCTTCATACAGGATGCCTACATATTTTTTAATAAAGCAGTCAACTCTCTAACAGAACACTAAATCATATGTTTGGACAACATTGTCCCATTTTTGTTGATACACAAGGCTTGACTGAAACATATAAGACTCGTAAAGTGCAACTCCTGTAAGGTTATTAGTGAACAAACTGACAGAATACATGTTATGTAGTATAACCAGGTTACATTCCATATTTAATTTTAAAAACTGTCCAGGCAAATTTACCTGAATCTGTGACAGCACCATTATGCCTTTAAAGCAACCTTATTCAGAACTGGGCCTCTGATGAGGCATCCTTATTAAGTAAATTTTATTTATATAGCACCTTTCACAGAAACAAATCACAAAGTGCTTCACAAAAACAAATTATTCAGTTATTAGTTTTGGAGGTTTCTCTACTTATAGGTTACAGCCCACCAAGTTTCCAAATTTAAAATATCTACAAAAAGACAAACAAAATGTTCCACTCCAAACAGCTTTATTTTGGGGTGTTGAGGACAGAAAAATTATAGAAAACAAAGTCCCAAATCCTCCAGTGATTGCTGTGCACTAGCTTACTGGTCCTTCAACTCCTTCAGCCTCCTGATTGCAGACTTGACTGTGACAGCAGACGTTGTGCTGCGAGAAAACAAAAAAATATAAAACAAATTAATCATTAGGATAAACTCAGCAAAACCCCCGGCATCCAAGACACTTATTATTTTCTAAAGAGAAATGCATAAAACATTTTCTGTTCACAAATGAGATTCGGTAGCCTTCACAATTAGAGATGCATTACTGTGTGAAACTCACTTCAACTTCATCTTCAACTGAGAAATTGTATTTAGACTTTCAAGCTTATCTTGTAATAATCAATTCCAGTGTTATCTGTCACTGTGGAAATGTTGCTAAATTTTCTAATAAAATTTGCTCTAGTCTGAAGGAGGATTCAAATGCAGTTCCTGGATTTTTCATTAAACAGAAAAATTGCTGGGAGATTTATACTTTAAACGTCCTTTTCAAAAGTTGGAAGGGTTTGTTAAATTCCTAAACTAATGACAAACCAGAAACCTCAACGTGTAAATGGGTATTTTAGATTTGCTTCTTTACCCATCCAAACAATTTACAGTGTCCAAAAGGGGATGTATTTCCTATATGCAGGGCAAAACTTTATGTAAAAAGGGTTATAATAATAACAACAACTAAAAAAGATGATACAGGCAGGAAAAAAATGTTTAATTTGTTCATGAGCAGTTTGGCATAAAAACGCAGGAGATCTATTCACTAACCACTTTTTGCAGCTTGGCATCATAATCATTTTTGTGCCCCAGTTAGAGTGGAACATACTTTACATTTGATACTTAAAGTTATGCTGTAGGTGAAACCCAGTTTAAAATGGCGAGTACTGAATGAAATCCCTAATATCTGAATATTGGCTAGAACACTTTGAAAACATCACCTTTTTTAAATGTTTTTTAAATTCTTCAAACACATGGAAAAAACACCAACTTTGAAGGAATTTTGATACTAAATTGCAGTAGTGTAAATGCTAAAACAAGGGTTCCAATGCCTTTGTCATAATCAAATTCAAGCACTTTCTATAGGGCTTTTCAAGATCTTTCCAGTAACTTAAAATAGTTTACAAAAACATGAGAAGTGCACACTAAAGAAGTCCATAAAACAGGGCAAAATCTGCATCAGGATAAATAAAAATGTTTAAACACTTAATAGAGGAAGTTCTGGCAGAAAATTACCAGGACATGGCTGTATTTTTTTGACATTTTCTTAGTGTACAAATTTCAAGGTTCTTAAATCTTCACGAGAATTAAATTCAATCACTTTCAAGGTGCATTCAAGATTTTCCAGCTTGTTATAAGGGTTAAGAACAAAACATATAGGGTAAATGATTGTTACTTCATCGTCTCATAAAAGTAAATGTTTTAGTGCTATAATTACAAGTAGAAATGCACCGATTCTGGTTTTGAGGGCTGAGACAGATTAAAAAGCAATTTTTAAGTCTGATTAACATGAAAATTATGATTCTGTAAATAAAAATGTTATGTTGCCCTATGAAATCCATTTTTTATTTATTTTTCAGAGCTCCTTTCTTGACATGGTGTTTCATCAGTTATTTATCTACAGTAAGGACCCTACCCACCAGTGACATCACTCACAGTGAGCAAAGTCTTTCTAGTCGATGATGGTAACAATTGCACCCAGTATAATCTGAGGAAGGCTCAACGATAATGAGCACCATTTGACCGTACTCAGAAGTACGCATACAGATGTTGAAAATGCAGGATATAAAGACATGGGTGTGTTTGTTGTCATACCTTCATGTGACATTCAACTGAAATAAAGGAAACAAAAAGTGCAACATACTTGTACGTCCAGGCACCACCAGCCACTGTCTTCCTGCAGGATCCACAGTGCCAGATACCAACAGCCCTTCTCTTCATCTTGGTCTGTAGATCAAGATTTATTGATAAGAATTAAGTTGCATTAATGTTTTTCTACACAATTCGTTCTTAAAACCATTGTGCTTGCCAATTTACTGTTGCATGCAGTGGGAAGCGTATAATCTGTAAGTGTAATAATACAAATATTTTTATAACTTACCTTGCCACAGAAAGAGCAGGTGTATTTAGCATGCTGAGAGATTTCAATTTTCTTCACCATCTTCCTCAGTGATGCACCATAACGCGTGCCATATTTACCAACGATCCCCACCTTCTTGGTGCGCTTGGCCTGAGGACAGCAACAAAGTACAATTACTACACATAGTAATACTATATTAGTACAAACATCTACCATTAACTAGACTATTACACTCCTGTTTCACCAAGTTAGTAATTGTGTTAATTTTATTCATATCCTGAACAAAACTTACAAACTCCATGCAAGTGACTGTAAGGTTCAACACTTAACAGGTTTAAATCCAAGGTGTGTTGAATCAACACAAGCTACCGTAACCTTTTAATTCGAAAAAATGCATTTCCAGGCCAGTTTAATACGCAACCGATTCTTTAAAACAAATAACTATGTCACTTTATTTCAGTTTAACTACAGAATCTCTGAAATGATGCTGAACGAAAATTCTGAAGGAGTGACAGTAAGCTAATGTGCTAATGGAGCTTGCTCGGCTCCAAGGCTAAAGAAGCTATGATGGCAGCCATTTCTGTATCAGAGGGGCATAAAAACATCGTTCTTACTACTAACACCATAACTAAATTAACACAAATAACACTTAGGACTCAAAGTAAGGGTCACCACAAACCCTCTAAAAGAGTCACTGTATCGTTCATAGCTGGGGAATCGTAAGATTGACACGGATTACTCAGGAGAACACTAGCATTACCATCTTTTCAGTGGAGACGTAGGTCCAAAGAGGGCTTGCTTAACGCGCAGGCGCGATTTACTCACTCGGTGAGGTTGCATTGTGGGACTTTGAGTTTTCATGAAACGGATTATCGCTCTAACAAATGGCTAATGTTGGCAATAATTTTTAAATATTCACAAACAAATTTAAATTATATTTTTGACTCGTGTTGCTACATACGTATCATAAACATTGTGAATAAAAACTTGAACGCAATTGTTTTCATGCCATGCCGTATCTAAGGACGCTTCATTAGTTACGCGCATGCGTATTCGGGTTGTGGACGATGGTTCCCTGAAGCTGAGTTGAGATGTTTGTCCGTCCACCGTGTGGAATGAGGCCATTGTTGACTGTTAATATAAAACCATTCAGTGAAAATATTGTTTATTATTGAGTGAAGTTGCTGATATGCCATGAAGCTAACACGAAAACAGGTTCTTGCTAAGGCTAAGGCCTACGACTTGGAAAGTGTAAGAAAACTTAACTGCTGGTAAGTGTCGACACTTTAGCTTGGTGTGTTTTTGGTTTATATGTTGATTACTGGTACTTTTTATGCTGTATAGTTATAGGTAACTCTGTGCCGTGTGTCATTTTTACAGGGGATGTAACCTGACTGATGTGAGTTGTACAGCAGTTATTTTAATGGTGGTGGAACTGGGAATTTGCTATTTGCTCTTGAATAAAATTCTTTTTCATAATCCTATACATGTACATGAAGTTGTATGAATGTGTATCTTTTCAGATTTCTATTTTCTCTCAGATGCCTAACATTGAGGTGCTAACACTAAGGTCGGTCCATTTTACTCTTTAATGTTCCTCTTAAAGTGATGCTGGTTCACCTTCAGGCAACCCAATATGATGCTTTTATTTATTTCTCCACCTGCAGTGTTAACGGCATCTCATCCTTGTCTCCCCTGGCTGTCTGTCTGTCTCTGAGTGAGCTTTACCTGAGGAGGAACATGATTCCTTCACTCTCTGAGTTGTGTCATTTACGCCCGCTGACTCGTCTCAGAGTGCTCTGGTTGGCTGAAAACCCCTGCTGTGGAAGTGACCCAAGCAAGTATCGTCTCACTGTGCTGCGCTGCCTGCCTCGCCTCCAGAAACTTGACAACCAGGGTGATTATATAGCATTGCTTCACACCTGTACTTTTTAGAATTACATGCAATAACAGCTCACTGAAGTTGTTGGAAATTTGTTAAAAAATAAGCTAAACTAAATGCACATTGTTTACTTAAGATTTTGGAAACTGCAGGTTACAGAACAGCAGTTGAACACTATGGTGCTACAGGAACTCATTTTTGCAAGCAGCCATTAGACTGTTCAATAAACAATAAGTAAGGATGGTCATTCAGTCACTCACCAAATGTAAACAAATATTCTGCATTTGTGCTTTTCTAAGTCATGGACTACGAAGCGCTTTACATTAGTCATTCACACATTGATTGCAGAAAGCTACATTGTAGTCACAGAAGCAAGGTTGCAAAACAAATGCTCTACCTGCTGATCAACTACTGCCCTACACCACTTAATCATTCCCAATTGCTAATGCTAAATAGTGCACAAATAATGAAGCATAGCTTGTTTCGTACATTTTATTGTCACAACTTGGCATCCTAATGTTCTGCAGTTGTGGCTGTGCAGGTAGAAACATTTGTCTGTTGATCAGAAAGTGAGTGGTTCCCACAGACTATCTACCATGTATCCTTGGGCAGGATACTGAACCCCAAATTTGTCCTAATGGCAGCTCACTGCTCCTCAGGGAGGAGTCAAATGTAGAGAAATAATTTCTCCAAGGGGACAATAAAGGATTATTCTTAACATTTTCTGCTGCTGTAACCATCATCCATTTCATTGTGCGATCCCTCTACTCTGTTGAACTGTTGAAAGGTTGGACTTTCCACCGCAGCACTGATATACAACTACATACAGCACTGTGAAAAAGTATTTGCCCCCCTTAGATTTTTCTTTTCTAATTTTGCATACTCGTCACACTTAATTAAACAAACACATTTCAGGATCAGACGAAGATAACCTGAGTAAATACGAAATCCAGTTTTCAAATGATTCCTTTTAATGGAAAAAAGTTATCCAAACCAAACTGACCTTTTGTGGAAAAATTGCCTCCCAGAAACACAAGAAATCTGTAAGGGAGCAAATACTTTTTCACAGCACTGTAAAAGCAATATATTAATACTGTATAATCTGCCATTTAGCATAACCTCTGGTCCATAATGGTCTCTATTGCTAGTCTACGTATCCATTCATCTGTCTTATTGTGGGTGCAGTGGTGACTGAGGAAGAGATTGCTGTTGCTCTTGTGGAAGGCGAAGTGGTCAGCACACCCCCAGATAGCATCCAGAACCAGATTTCTAACAATGGACTTCCAGATGCAGATACAGAGATTGATGCACTTAACTACAACATGGAGGAGACCAAGTAGGTTTTTATGTAAACTAGAACACAAAAAGTTTAAACAATTTGCTAAAGTAATTCTGGTAAGAACAATGTTCGGTTTGTTTTCAGCAAAATCAGGGAAGAATTAGGAATGAAGCCTCTCTCTAGGGACAAGTTCTCCTCTCTTTCTTCTCCATCTACCATAGAGAGACCAACAATGAAAAAGGTAACGTCTGTCAGCAGCACAGCCTTAAAACCTCAATGTGTTGAATTCTACTTACACCTGGAACGTTTTTCTTCTGTCTTTTCAGACTCACATCCTTGATGCAGTTCTGCTTCTGTTGAGGGACTTGGATGAAGAGGAGCTTCATATTGTTCACACAGCCACACAGAACAGGCTGCAGACGTTCACACTGGACTCAGGAGATGTTCCGAGGTTTCCAGCTCAGAAAACCACTGACATTCAGCACTAACATGTATCACAAGATGAACTCTGAGCCAACATCTAGCTCGCTTTTCCACAACAAACTAAATCCTCAGGATTCTGAAGAACACACACCTTCTGCTACTTTCTGCATTAATTTAATTTCACTGCCACTTTTCATTTTTGTGATCAGGTTTACTCACACTATACTTAATTTCCATTTTCTTTTTATAGCTGCATGCCTAGATGCCTTTTAAGAACATAATGTATGTTTTGCAAAATGTCCAAATCTATTTCTGTAATTAAAAAAGTGTCCAACAACATTTTAGCTTAAAGTGTTGCTTTTAATTGCTCAGATTACTTAATAACAATGCAAATGTTTACACTTTCAAATACAGTGTGGATGTCACAGTGCTACAGTGGTGCACTTTGAGCCAAACACATTTATTTTAATTTAAAACAATATTTCTGGCTTAAATCAGATGTTATTGGGATTTTGTATCAGTGACTGGCTCAACTCAAATTTGCAAGAAAAGACAGACCATAGGCCTGAAGTCTTTCATTCATCCTCCTCATTCTCCAGGAAGTCCTTCAATGTGCTCGCATCCACGGCAACAATCAGGTACTCTACTCCATCTGCACCCTGGAGGAACGTCAAAGACAATAGAGTTGAGTGACAGATTTCTTACTAAATGAAAAGTGGGAAATCTTAAATAAAGCTTACCTTGCGTGTTCGAATCAGTTTGTGGTCCCTAAACTCTGTCAGCTGAGTCCTCAGTGTGAGATCAGAGTTCACTAGGAATGCCTCTCGACAGCGCTGGTAGAAATCTTGGAATGACAATCCTGCACGTTGCACAAAAATGTTAACAGCTGTACAGTGATGCAGGGAAATAATTCTTAAAAAGTTAAATTGTTGATGTGTTTTGGCACCTGTGTATGAAGGGTTGTCTTTGTTTTCAAGCTGAAATTTTGCCAACAGTTTAAAGATTCCCCTGAAAACAAACAAACAGCTGTTAAAAACTGAAAAAAGTAAACAGATCAAAGCCTGGGTAGCTGGCCTACTTTTGTTAAACGTAAAGGTTTTAGATCAGCAAACAAATTTAAATAGCAGACGCTGATAACCTGGGTAAATATAAAATGCAGTTTTCAAATAACAATTTTATTTATTAAAAGGTAAAAAGCTGTCCAAACCAACCTGGTTCTATGTGAAAAAGTAATTACCACCTTTGTTAAATTATGAATGAATCATGATTAACACAAAATGTGAAAAGCTGAGTTCAGTTCCACTAGCCACAGGCCTGATTACTGACAGATCTGTTGAAAAATCAAATCACTTCAATAAAACTTGTCTGATAACATAAAGTAGGCCAAAAGATCTCAAAAAGCAACATATCGTGCTCTGTTCTAAGGAGATTCATAACAAAAGAACCCAGAACAGCTAAAGCCCAGCAGGCTTCACTTGGTTAAAGTTAAGGTCAGAAGTCATGATTCAGCAAAAAGAAAAAGACATCTATCCATGAGAGAGTTTCAAGGCCAAAACCTCTCCTGTCCAAACAGAACACAAAGACTCATCTCACTATTGTATGCCCCCACAACCCAGACCCGGATAAGCGAAAGAGGGTGAGGCAAGGCAAGACCCCTGTTCAAATGATCATGTAGGTCTCAGGAAAGGATATTATCCATTTATTACAAGGCCTTTAAATGAAATTAATGAAAACTGAAATGAAAAACACGACATTACACAATGTAAAAACTAATGTATTGCATTTGTTGGCATTTTAATGTGCATGACTCATTTGTCATTTGGATGTCATGTGCATGACTCATTTGTCATATGTTAAAGTGGCATTCTATTAGTTATTTATCTAGTCAGGACCACATCCACTGGTGACATCATTCAAAGTGAGTGGAGTCGCAAGGAACAGGAAGACACACATTTTCATGAATTAATTTTAGACTTTTTAAATATCTCAAAACATTGTTAATTTATTGGATTTTCATTTTCAGATCAAAAAGGAAAATGTGTGGAATCCTCTTTATTTTTAAATATTTCATCCTTTTATTTTTCTGAGCTGTATTTCAATCACTCCTGGTAGAAAACAGATGACCTGCACTTCAGTCTCAAAACACAAAGTCTCAGGATTGTAAGATGAGTGTAATGAAACCAACATGGATGCGGTACCTTGCATTTGAAGTCAAGCTGCGAAGCACGTGTGTGAGAGAGGACAGAGCAAGAGCGCCTGTCTGCTGCACCAGAAGTGAGTTTTCATACGACGTCTCTTCTGCGTAGTGCTGGAACGTCACACACTCCCACCACAACCAGTTAAACTGGCTCTGCTTAAACTGGTCCCACACTGGAAACACATTAGAAACATTAAGCTGCAATAACTGATTCACACCACAGTACTAATTCATATAACCACCCACCTAATGGAGCATTGATGTGGTCAATAGAAGCCACTAAGTGCAGGTTTGGTACAGATGCCAGCTGCCCCAGTGCACTTTGGGTCTTTTCTCCTCGCAGCATTGGTCCATCAATATTATGGATTATTAAATACACGTGAAGCTCTGGGTCTACAGGGAGATGCCGGACATGTAAAACACACAAATCTAATAAAAGTGTAAGCTAAGACAACTCACACAGACTTACTGTCTGTGAGGGTCTGAGTGATGAACTGGATCTGATCTGATGGTGTGTGGAAACTTCCTTCATGGTCCAGAACCTCACACGTGACACTATTTAATATCTGCAATAAAATCACAGGATGATTATAAGAAAACTTTAGTTTGCCTTGTTTTTCTGTACAAATTTATGATAAATAAAATAATTTAAATATATATTCTCTTCTTATTGATACAGACCGATTTAAGAGTAATGGAGGGGAAAAATCCATTGACCACCATGTGGATCTCATGCGACAAATGAGACACCCTGAAGTCTTCAAGCAAAACTTTTTTGCTGCCCAAACCATAAACCAGAACACTGAATCCCAACCTGCAAACAAACAAACAAACAACAGACACTTCCTATTTTGGAGTTTATGTTAAGATAGAGTTAAAACATAGGTAACAACAGGTGTGATTGTGTGTGAATGTTGGTGGTGGTCAGAAGGGCTGATGGCGCAGAATGGCAGCCTCGCTTCTGTCAGACTGCCCCAGGGCAGCTGTGACTACAGACGTTAGTCATAGTTTACCACCACCAGTGTGTGAATGAATAATGCAACTCTGTAAAGCGTCTTTGAGTGTCCTAAAAAGCGTTATATAAACCTGATGTATTATTATTATTATTAACAACATACAGCCACACTTACTGTAGCTGTAACATCCATTTGTTAAAGTGCATCCTGTGTTTGTTGTGCAGCAGCTGGATCTCCTTTGAGTAACAAGATGGTTTACTCTCTAAAAGATTAGTCAAAGTTTCCTACCAGCACAAACAGAGAAAAAGAGGTCAACTCAGCCAGAGACATAAAAATATTCATGCTTATAACAATGATTATTATTTATAATTTACAAACCCTGTCAAGTTTAGGAGTGTGCAAATGCTCAAGGGTCCGGTCTGATGTCAAGACTTTTGAGCTGCCATGAGCCTCAAAATATTCCTCGATCATGGTGGGCTGGTTCAGAGGTTCTGCCGAGTTCTTTCTCTTCTTGGCAGGAGTTTTATAGAGAGCTGCAGCTAAATCTTTACTGGGAGTTCTTGGTGTTTTCAAGTTCTCCTTGTCCTCTTTCTTTACTTTCTGCTCTTCTCTGTGCTCATCCTCCTCTTCTTCCTCCCCAGAATCAGATGGTGAGAGTTCACTGTCACTGTCTGACTGAAGACTTGGTGCTGAAAATAATCAAACAGACTAGGATTACATCAAATTTACAAAATATATACACATGCAAAATATATAACTTACCTGTGAGTCTCTTCCTGAGTCTGTGAGGTGTTGTGGAGACAAACTGGACCTTCTTGTTCTGTTTAATGAAAGAAAAAAGAAAAGAAATGACAATGACAAACCTCTCATTGTAGAAAAAAAATGTCTTACCCTCTGTGGTGTCCTGTTTTCAGCTCTTTGGTCTAGATGGAAACAAAATTAAACTCAGTCATTTAGAAATGAACGCAGCCTGGAGGTGAGAGGGTTTGCTGAACTCACTGTGGCCTGTTCGAGAGGGGGTGGAGGGTTCAACGCTCGCTTCTGTGGTGAATCTGACACTTTTCCCTGGGGTCCGAGTCAATTCACTTGCTGTGTAAAGAAACAAATCCAAAATAATCTGAAAAATGCAGCTGGAGATGAACCTTTGAGTAATAATTTGAGAGGGAGGCTCTCACCAGTTTGGGCCATGTTGTGACCGCGTTTGACTTTCTGGAATGTGTAAATGGAGGAACCAGCAACTCTAGATAGATTATCTTCATCTTCTGTGAATACACAAAAAGGATGTTACTAATAGTGACAATACTTAATTTAGGTTGATTTTGTCAGCTTCCCATTCTGAGCCCAGTTCTGCTGAAGGTTTCTTCCTGTTCAAAGAGTCATTCCTTCTCAGAATAGGTGATTACATTAAAGTAACACTTTAATCTAATCAGCTGGTTCCTGAGGCAATTTGACTAATTGTTGGCGTTTAATAATGAATCTAATTTTCATACAACTGACCTAGATTTACTGCAATCAGTTGGTCTGAATCTGGATCTGAAATTATTTGGGTCTGTTCTGTTGCTTTGTTCAGCGTTTTGAGAAATGGTGCTTTGTGAATAAACTGAATAGAATTTTATCAGTGAGTCTGGGATACCTTCAGTGTTTTCTGTTCCTAAAGCTTGGACATAATTCTGCTCATCAAGGACTCCGTTTTCATCCCCATCACATTCAGCATCCTCTATGCATCCCCTCCGTCCAGCCGGGCTCTTAAATTTTACCATCCTCAGCACAGAGCCAGCATTACTCTGCACACCTGTAAAGACAACACAAACAAACAGACCATCAGTCACACAATGAAGGAACACATCTGCTCAGACACTAAGATATATCAGAAAGAGTGGAGCCCATACCCTCCTGTTTGTCCACGATGTGCTCCAAAACATCCCCATCCCCGACAAACTTCACCTCCAACACACTCATTTCTACTAATAAACAAATAATGAAAAACTTTTAGCCACACAGACATATCTTGAAAAACATACATTACTAGAAAACATAGCATTTCTTGCACAAATGCAGTTTGAATGCTGAAGGCTGAATGAATTTGCTGAAAACTACTAAACCCCTGAGCTGTCATTGCTCAATTGTTGTTTTTAGCCAATTTATTTTGGCAATTTAAAGATTAAGCAGAAAAAATTATAACATAGTGACTGTTTTGAATGAGTGCTTAAGAGGAAAATAACCTGAAGTACAGTAGCAGAGAATTACATAAATGAGGCAAAAAGTTGGAGGAGAGGACTGGAAGGAAAACACTCAATCAAAAATTGAACTCTGTTTCAAAAAATATGACAGGCTTGTTTAAAAGTTGAATGAGATTTTTAGATTTCAGTTTGCTGAAATGGTTGAAATATCTTCACGTTTACTAAAAATTTAAAGTACTTCAAAACATTTTACTTTCATTTCTAATGGGTTCTAATGGGTCATTTCTAATGGGTTGGTTCAAAACGCTAACTTATCTTATCTTAAAAAGTATGAAATATATTAGAATCACAAGTCATAACATTAAAGTTCTGAAAGAGCTGAATATATTGATATAGAATGTTTAAATAGATTAGAACTGTAAGATTAAAACGTACGGAAAATAAACCAACAGCATCACTACAGTTTGAATATTAAACGCAGTATTTCAACAACTAGCTTAGAGTGCGTATTTAGCTGCTAATAACGGGATTTATTACTCACACCAGTCTCAGTAATACGTGAAAAACAAATCGGAAGTAACTTACTCAAACGTGCGAATAAAGTCCGCAGAAAATTCTGACAGAAAGCAGCGTAAAAAACTTAAATACGCGGAGTTTATTTGAGTACTGATGTGACAGGTTTCCGCGCCATCCACAAGATTTTAAATCACGTGACAAAGTGAAAGGTCATGCAATAGCCAATCAGAGCTCCGTAACCAGTTAAAACGACATTTCCCAAGATTCCTTTCAAACTTAACTGTAAAGAAACACGACATGAAAAAATGTTACTGATGCTAGTACCCAACAGTGATAGAAACTGTGAGTACTACTGAGTACAATGTTTTCCATTCTATATTTACCGTTTGTCCCACTGGGTTATTGAAATATAACTATGACAAGATGACCATTAACGCATTAGATTTACATATAGACCTAACAAAATGGTATTATATTTGATAATGACACTTTCCAAGTGAGTCTGTGTTAGAATATTTTTCTGAATATAATAAATGCAATAATTATTTTTTATTTAATTTATAATAATAAAAACAATAAAAATTGGCACGTACCACCTGTAGTCCTTATATCCTCCACCAGAGGGCAAAAAGCATGAATAGGATTGCTGGATAGGAAAGTACTAAGATTAAATATTTACCATTTGGCATTATTGTAATAATAATAATAATAATAATTTATCTTTTATTGATCCCCTTGGGGAAATTCATCTCTGCATTTGACCCATCCTCATTGTTCGAGGAGCAGTATTGGGTTAATTTCTTTTTCTACATATTTGTTTTGAAAAAATAAAAATGTAACTCTGAAAATTGTATATATTAAAAAAGTCTTGTTTAAAGTACATAAATCACAAATGACAATGGTAAAATGCCTATGTGAAGAAGTTACATGAACATATGTGAACTTTGTATGTGTCCAAAGTTCAGATTTTATCCTGTGCTTAAAGCTGACAGAAAAACAATCGTGACACTAATGAAATAAGCAAGGAACAACTTGAATTTCTGGATTTTATTAATTTAAACAATGAAAAACTGCTTTGTGTGCTTTTTTCTGTAGTTTTCTTGATTTTTTTAAAAGCTAACATTAAGTTAAAAAGGGGTTGCCAGTGTTTACTCGTTGATATTTGACATCATGTGGAACGATGCTCTCCAAGTGTTTTTTTCTGCCACTAATCAACCCCAGATTTGGACTGCTTTAGGTGGGTAAAACACTCATCTTACAACATAAAGTATAGGTCAGGGGTCTGCAACTTGAATATCTGAAACCACATATGGCTCTTTTTTTAAAATGTTTTTTTGCCTAAAATATAAAAATTAATACAAACAAAAAAGTCACATTGCAATATAAACTCTTAAATTTAGGAGTCAAGTATTTTGTGGCTCTGTACGAATTATAATCAGTAGGAGAGACAATAAAATGGCTCTCTGAGTTCTAAAAGTTGCAGACCCCTGGTATAGGTGAAGAGTTGGCTGGGTGTTCACCACCCACGCGTGGGTGTCCACTTCCCCAGCAGACGACCCTCAGAGTGCACATGGTACACAGGATGCATCATGGCTGCAGCGCATGACTGAAACAATAAAAATAAACAGGTTGAAAGACAGAACAGCAACATGATAACGCTTACAGTACACTTAATGTACAGTTTAATGTCAGATTTGGTGCAGACTTAAACCAGTTTGAGTGACCTTATAATTTCAAATGTGAGAAGAACCTTCACTGCACTGTGGGCAAAAAGGTGCTTTTTTCTTCTAACAAAGCCTTTTAAAACAATACACTCTAGTTGTGAGAGGTCCCATTAAATTATACTAACATGATTGGGGATCAAGAAGAGCAAAGTGCCCAGGGGGTATTTGCTGTAGTCCAGTTGACCTAAGATGGGCTCCACTCTGCCGTGTTCCTGAGTCATAGACGACAACCTGGAGGGAAACATCTTTTATTAGTCAATCAGTCGCAGTTAAGTTCAGTTTTCAAGAATAAGAAAAAGGTTTACTTGAGGTTTGGATGCCCTTCGATGATGGCATATCCAGTGGGAAGTTTTCCAGCTCCATCCAAACTGAAGGGAACAAGAGACATTATGAATTCGTTCCTGTTTCTCTCCAGAGGTCATTCTGGAAAAAGTTTAGCCACCTGTTCTCCTGACCATACCTGATTCCACTCCACCCACAGTCGACCAAGAGCTGGTTCCTCTGAGGACAGTGTCCGATGACTCTGGTCAGAACCCTCACAGCCACGTCCTCCACACTACATGAGCCAATCATGGACTGCTGCACATCTAAAACCCAACAAAGCCCATTAAATGATCTCTATTTGTGTATCAGTTTGTCTTTTCAGCTTGTTAATTTTAACTAGCTAAAACACAAAAACATCTATAGGAAGGTTAAGTCACCGTAGAAGATGTAGTTTCCAGGATGCACCTCGCTCAGCTTGGACATGTCTTCAACTGGATGACTACAGGAAGGGGTGGAGCCAATGCTGGACTTACAGGTGATACCAACAATCTTCAGTCTACCAGAGGAAGGACAAGATACAAACAAAAACACACAAGATGAAGCACATTCTTTCAATAGGACTGTGCATTGTTTGAACCGTCTCTTTTATCTAATTGGTTTAACTGACATTTATTTTTCTCCTCTCCTGCATGCTTCTGTCTTTATTCAATGCCTTACTTGTCCATAAACTGCAGAACAAGGTTGGTTGTCTCTTGGGCGACAGCCTGTATTTGCTCTACTCCTTTGCAGCTGTAGGTGTTTCCACAGTGAGTGTACACCCCAGTCAGCTCCACTCCCTCTGTTCCAGAGATGGCTTGGGCCAGTCTGAGCGCCTCAGGCTCTGAGTGCAGGATGCCAGCTATAGGAAAGAGCAAACACACAATCAGCAGATGCTCAGATGCTGATGATCAACTGGGTGTCCAGCGTGTTTACCTCTCCCATTTCCACAGTCAACTTTCAGCCAGACGTGCCACTGACAACCATCTTTCAGGGGACGTTTTTTGAGCTGCTCTAGAGCGTCAGGATGATCTAACAGCACTTGGAAGAGATCCAGTCTTTCTGATAAGACTGCACAATGCTCTACCTATAATAAAAACACCCACATGTGCAATAACCATCAGTTACCATCAGTGGTTTTTTAACTAATTAATTTATCCAACAGTGTTTACTTGAATGGGAAAGAGGACCCCCCCCCCCCATTTTACACACAGCATTATTATAATACTTTGCTGTGAATAATGTATTTTCCTCCTCACAGTTTTCAGTTTTTTCCCCCCATTTAAATGTTTCAGATCAGCAAACAAATTTCAGTATCGGACAAAGATAACCTGAGTAAATATCAAATAAGTTTTCAAATGATGATTTCATTTATAAAAGTCAAAAAGCTTTACAAACCAAGCTGGCCCTATGTGAAATAGTAATTACCCCCTTTATTAAATCATTAATTAACTGTGATTAACCACATTATTTGGAAAGCTGAGTTCAGTTCCACTAACTATGACCAGGCCTGATTACTGTTAATAAATCACTTTAATAGAACCTGTCTGACAAACATGAAGTAGGCTAAAAGATCTCAAAAAGTAACACATCATGCCCTGTTCTAAATAAAATAAAAAAATAAACAAAAATGAGAATTCCATTTAAAGCACTGCAGGACTCATTCGGCTTCAAATGACATCCATGGGTGAGTTTCAAGGACAAAAGCTCTACTGACCAAAAAACAGAAATGCCCTCACACATAAATACAAAAGTCTCACATACACTAAAAACATCTTGATGACCCCCAAGACCTTTGTGACATTATTCTCTGACTAACTAAAGTAGAACTTTCTAGAAGGTGTGTGCCCTGTTCCATCTGGAGTTAGACTAACTGTATTTCATAAAAACATCATCCCAACAGTTAGACATGGTGATGGTAGTGTGATGGTCTGGGGCCGCTTGGCCCTAAACAGGCCATTCATGTTGGAAAACCCTCCAATGAGGCTGAATTAAAACAATTCTGTAAAGAAGAGTGAGACAAAATTCCTCCACAGTGATGAGATTCATTACTAATTATCACAAACACTGGATTGTAGATGTTGTTGCCAACGGTGTTACAACCTGTTATTAAATTTAGGGCATAATCACTTTTTCCACACAGGGCCAGGTTGGTTTGGGTAGCTTTGTTCTCTAAATAAATAAAATACAAATTTGAAAACTGCATTTTGTATTTAATGAAAGCTGTTTGCTGATCTGATCTACAGAAGAAATACAGGTACAGCTAAAACTCACCTCAGCAGCTCCACAGGCTGATCCGTGCCACGCTGCACTGATGCATTAATTCATGCAAAAAGAGGCCCAACCAAGTATTGAGTGCATATAAATGACAATGTATTTTTCTATTTTTCATAGACACTGAATTTTAGGTTTTCTTCATAATCAAAATTACAAGAAATAAAGGCCTGAAATATTTCACTCTATGTGTAATGAATCTATATATGAGTTTCACTTTCTGAAATGAGTGACAAAAATATTGAACTTTTCACGATATTCAATTTTTTAAAAATGTACCTGAATGTAAGGGGGCACATTTTTTCCCCCAGCACTGTAATCCCTGTAGGGCAAAAAAGACCATAGAGACATAACTCCAATGTAAAGTGACAGAACCTTGTCAAAGGGTAAAGAGTATGCATAGAGGATGTCATCAAATCCATGATCAGCATAGAAACAAGCTTCTGCCAGAGTGGAAACCACGATGCACCTTCGAGATCCAGCTGTCATTATGTCAGCACACTCGCTAAAGATAAGCACACACACAGAGCACATCAGTATTTGTGACTTCAAACTAAGCCTCTGTAGGATCATTTTCATCAAATGATGTGGCATCATTTACTTCCTAACACATTACCCATAATATATGCTGATCCAGCAAGATTTATTTTACAATTGAGATCTGATGTGTTTTCAGTGTGTCCCTTTCATTGTTTTGGAGCAGAGTATGAACTGTGTGTGAGAATCCATACAGGGTTTTATGGGTCTTCATGTGAGGTCGAAGCTGGACTCCCAGTTTCTGGCAGCGTTCGATCATCATCTGAGCGTTTCTCTTCACTTTGTCCACATCCACCACCAGAGCAGGGGAGCACAGGGCTGACAGGGGCGCGCCCTCCATACTGACAGACCTGGAGCAACACACACACACACACACACACACACACACACACACACACACACACACACACACACACACACACACACACACACACACACACACAATTAAATTATTATGCATGACTTACTCAACTCTAAAAAAACTGGCCCATTTCTTGTGAAAGCAAAACTACACATGTTCTATTCATGTTAAACATCTTAACAAGTGACTTTCCTTCTCTTAAGTTGTGTTTATGGTTGTGTCATAAAGGACTTTGAACTCTGAAGCTTATCTCGTTTTTTTAGCAAGTAAAGCATTGATTTCATGGTTTCTGTTGCAAAAAGTATTAGTAAACAAATATCCTAATTAAAATGCATCGAATTCAACATAAACACTAGTGTGTAAATCACTGGAAAGCCATAGATTTACCTTAAGGAACCGCAGTTTCCTCTTTGAAGCCTGAATGTAGCGTGATTAAATAGATACGGCGTCCTTAGAGGGTCAAAAATCCTAAACGGAAAACGCATTTTAACAGTTTGTGATGTTTTATGGATGTTGATAATTAACTGAGTTAATTAAACACAAATGGATGGTTGAATTAGTGAGTGTAGCGTGTTTTGACGGTTTTGTTCCCTTTTCTACTAAAAGATGTTGTTCAGTCATCTGAGTGTTTGACTTAAAGCTTGGTCTTTGCTGCCCCCAAGCGGCCAGTATAAGAAAAGATCCATTCAATCAGGTCAAAAGGTGAAACGGTTCCTCAGCAGGTCGATGTTTTACTATAAGTTCTGGTCTGTCCAAGTGAGTAGGTGGAGCTTATTATCAGACCTGATTCATCATTATGGATTATGTTCCAGTGCTTCACATTTTACACAACAATTTCAAACCTGGAAACTTTACATTTTGTGCATTCTGCCATTTAATATATCACCTATATGACTATGGTGGAAATTTAGGACTTTTATTACGGTAAGATGTGTTCTGGTGATTATTTAAACAACAGAATGTGATTGTTATTTGTCTTGGACTTAAATACAGGAACCCCTTGAAGGGAGAAACCGGCATAGAGTCTCGCCCCCCTGCAGGGTTGTTTTATGAGGGGACTGTAAACAGATGTCTCTGTCCTTCATCAGGGGGTCACTGCCTCTTCACCCTCTGGGGGCAGATGTTGAAGGGTATAAAGACAGTTGGAGTGGGTCAGATGTCAGGATTTTCTCTCAGACACGGCTGAGACATGTCCTCCACATATAATGTGGAATAAAGCTTTTTAAAATGACGTAAGACTGAACTCTCATTGTTTGGATAAAAAACTTCCATTACTATGACACTTTATATTGCACAACTATGTTGATTCAAATGTTTAAATATACTTTTTAAATGATAAAGCATTTAAAACAACAACAGCAGGGTTGACCAAAGTGATGTACAAAAAACTAAACCAGTATAGAAACTAAAAACACACATATGTAGGTAAACTGAGACTTAAAACCAAGAATGTATACAAATAAATGAGAAAATAAAAAGAGGTCCTATAAAATGTTGACTCTGTTTTAAAAGCCACTCTGTTTAAAAAGTAAACGCATAATCATTTTGTTACTAAATAGAACATAATGTCTTTTTCATACTCAGCTCCTTATCTTTCTAGTGCTCTGTGTTTTCTTTTCGTAGATTTTGAGTCTCAAGATTTGCTCATTTTTTTCTTATTTGAATTTTGCATATTTAATGTCTGCTGCTGTGGCTAAAGTTTTCCTCAGGTGATCAATCAATCTATTACTCCATCTAGAGTGTGGAGGGTGTCGAGTTTGGTGGCAGGAGGATATCGTCTCTGCATTTTGCCGATGATCTAGTCTTCCTAGCTTCATCAAGATATGACCTTCATTTATTGCTGGGGAGGTTTGCAGCCAGTGGTTGGGATGAGGATCAGCACCTCAAAATCTGAGACAATGGTTCTTTATCAGAAAAGTATGAATTCCCAACTCTGTGTTCGGGGAGAGGTCCTACTTCAAGTGATGGAATATCTTGGGGTCTTGTTCGAGTGAGGGAGCATTAGATAGACAGGTGGATCAGGGCAACGTCTGCCCAAGGATGCTTCAACACGTGGCTTGAGCTGGGGAATTGAACCCTGGTATCTCATCTGATAAATGGCCTCTCTTCCCCTGAGCCATTGGTCACCCCATTGAAAACCACACGAGGCTAAACAAAATGATCAAATTGCATAACCTTAATTACCGGTATATATTTTTTTACTTTTGGACTTTGAAAGGTGATTTTTATTATTAAAATCAAATTGTCTTAAAATAGTTTTAGATTATTATAACTTTGACATGTTTAATTAGCTCCGAGTTGATTTTGATGTAAACTTGTTGCATCTTAATTGAATTAAACTTGAATTCAGTTACAAATCTGCTGCTATGAAGCTCAGAAATACCCGCTTTGATATGAAATTTGTAGCCTCTTTTTATATTGAGGAAAATACAGTTTTTCTGAATGAGGTTTCACTGCAAATAACACAAAGGGAGCAAAAATGATATTTGAAAACGTATTCTTTACTACGGTGTTTGCTTGCAGTTGGATTATATTTATTTCATATGAATCCAAACACATCACACAATATATAACTGTTAAGACAAAACACACTGTTGGGGTCACACTTTAGCCTTTATTTGACCTTAACTGTATACAGATTTGATTCCTTCATGTATAATACAGGGTATGTCTGCAGCTGTTTGGGTTCCTCTGTGGTAGAACGTGGGGGTTGTCTGTAATGTCCTGAGAAGGCTTGTCTAATATATTCTTACACAATGAACAAACTACATTAATAACAACATAACATGAAGTAAAGACAAAGTTTTCAAAACCCCAGATGGATTTTTAGCACCATTAATAGTGACTTGTTTGGACAGACTGTATGTGTTCATGAAGAAAAATAAGAAGAGTGATGAAGAAAACTTGTTCCTGCAATCTCAATGTCATTACAAAATAAAATCTTTAAAAATAAAAACAAGAACCCTAAATAGAACCAACGCTGTGTTTTTGGTAAACATTTGGTAATTATGAAATTCTTCTTTGGGAAACCTTTAGTCCTAGAAGTGCTGACAAAAGGGGCAAAAATGGATGCATGTTTTTATGTTTGTGTGTGTGTGTGCATGTATAAGTATAAAAGTGGTGGTTCTGCATGGATTGTTTTAACTTTTGTAAACAGAAATTCCTCTACAACAACAGAATATGCAACCATCTCAGTGCTTAACATCCAGGAAAATAACAGAGGTGTGTGTTTGTTTGAGTGTGTGTGCGCGTGTGTGTGTGTTTGTTTGAGTGTGTGTGTGTGTGTGTGTATTTGTGGACACTAACAGACCTGGTTCTTCTGTCATTCAACTCTTTCAGTTTAGATCACTGCAGTTCCTCATTAGCAAATCCAGCGGATAAAACGCTCAAAAAATGCAGGTTTGTTCAGAACAGAAAAGTCATCTCCTCTAAAGATGGCCGACGAATCCCCTAGTGACACCTTGCTCAGCACCTCTTCATCAGTGTCACCTCCCAAAGTGATCAGTGTGGGAACGCCTTCTGCCCTCTTCATGGCAGTCACGCCCTCATCCAGCTGATCACTGGACGTAATGCCATCGGTGATGAACACAAAGGACACCTCAGCATTGCGTCGCGACAAGCGTAGATTCTACAAACACGGTAATAAAGGAGTGGTTAATAAGTGGGTTAATAAGAGCAACAAAATGTCCCTTTTCTACTCTGGTTGTTAATCTTTTTGAACAGCTTAGCCTTATTTTCAACTTATTGTTGTGTATATTGTTATAGATATCTTGCTATAGCTCTTATATCTATATCCAGATATCTATATCTTGATAGCTCTTTGAACAACCTCAGTTTGGAGAAACAGAGATTAGTTCTGCTTGGACTGATAAGCTAACAGCTAGTCTGAGTGGAGCCAATTGCAAGGTGTTTCTGTTGTCTCTAAACAACTCTAAACTAAAAGTTTTTATAGCCATTCATGTGATTGGAACTTTATAAAAATTTCACATCACCTAAATTAATGAGTTAGATGAGCATTTACATAAAATCCTGTGGTTACAGAACAAATGTAGCCTGGCAAGCCAGACTATATATGTGATATATGGATATATAATCTGGCCACGATCCATTGAAACAACTCATTCATAGGGGCGGGATCAACAGTTGTCAATCAAACTGTCTTCACATAATATTGGATAGCGCTAGGACCAATCAGAGCCATTTAGCAACAACCGGAGCAGCTGATAAATTAAACTTTTACCGTATCCCATCAGCAAATCAGAAAATAAATCCTTTTTCAAAATAAAAGCCTTAAGTTCCTCTACCTGTTCATGTCTTAAAGAAAAGCCCAAATCTAAATCATCCAAAGTTGTTGACAAAGCCGTTTCGAATGTGGTTCCAGAGCTGCCACCATGTTGTTTAATTAAAAAGTCGAAGGTCTGCTGTCATTGGCTAATCCCGCCTACCAAACATTGGAGCATTGTGATTGGCCCGGTATGAGACTGACCAGACCAATCAGTGGGCTGTGGAGGTTCCAATGGAGTGTGGCTCTAGACCAAAGTCTGCAGAGCAGAACTGACGGTCTAGTTTACTAGGCTAGAAGAAATTAGCTGCAGCACACATTTCTGGATGGAATTTTATAATGATTCTGTCAGGAAACGCTTGAAATTTAAAGTTTATAGCAATGTAAAATTATTCAAGATTCAAAGCCTTATTTGTACTGATACATAGCTTACAACAAAACTGTTGTATTCCTCCTCCATTTGGTGCATAAAAAGAGATAGAGTCCCAAATATTTACAAAAGTAAAAAAAAAGAAAAAAAAAAGCCCAAATGGACACAGATCAGACACAAATTTCTATTAAGTAGCATTTGCATAAATTGACATTTTGAGATCCAAATTGTTTTCAGATATCATTCTGAATAGTTGTTAACTCATGTGTTCAATCAGAAGAAATCTCTGTTTTTCTAAACTGAGGCTGATCAAGGAGCAAGACAGCAAATATTAACTGATTATAACACAAAACCCTAACCATGTTTTACTGGTCTGGATGGAATCCTTTCTGAATCTTCAACTTAAATCAATGAATCTGAATGTGCAGTACCTCTTTGATCACCAGATTGTTGACAGCATAGATGATGGCGCTGCCCAGATCAGAGGAGGAATCCATGTAGGTCATGTTTCCCAGTGAGTCTGCGATCACTGTGAGGTCATGTGTGAGCGGGAAGCCCACTTTTTGTTCTGTCGGGCTGCCGTACTGCAGCAGAGCCATACGGGCATTCCTCTCGTCTGTCGGGCCGTTGGCCAGGGTGAGGCGGCGGGCCACGTTCTCAATGAACTCCTTGGCCCTGTTGTAGTTCTCTTGGCCCATCCTCTCAGAACCATCCAACATAAAGATCACATCTACTGGCCTCTGGACACAACTAGCCACAGCAGGCTCTGAAACAGACACACACACATGCATGATAGAGTTCACTGAGCGACAGCTGGAGGGCAGATGTTCAAAAGTCAAAGGGAGGAAAAAACATACAATAACATGCCATAACTCCACACATGCTTGCAGCTGTCAAGCTGTTTTAATTTACTCTCCATATCCCCAGATTCCTCATCAAAACAGAACTGTTTGAGTATGCTCCATCAATTTATTCTTATTTAATCATAACTTGAATACATTCCATTTTATACATAAAAACTTTGTTCACATTGTGTAGTTGCAGTCACAGAGCTGGTGAAATAACCGTTGGTTACAGTAACAATGTGGTCATCATGTTTTACAAGCCAAGCCACATGCTGAAAAAAAAACATGCACCAGCCAAAGGAATAACGAACAGTATTTCCTTCATCTTCAACTCCAAGTCAATCAACCAAACATTTACATACAGAAACCTCTGACTCATATACAGGATACTGTGATATGTAATTCAGGTGTAAGAGCTCTAAACACACATTAATTGTTCTTAAGGAATAAAAGTAATGGCCGTAACCATGGATATGTGCAAAACAGCAGCAACAACAAAAAAATATCTGAGTGATTCACAGTGGAAATGAGAATTCATCAGCGCCATCGTATAGGAGGATATGAATGTCTCTACAGTCAACTCTGTGTGCAACAAATGAATGAAGTCCATTTTCCTCTGAAACAGACTCTGGTCCTTTAATAGGATAGAAAAAAATGATATCATTAACACGTGTTGCTTTGGGATACACCACTATGTGTTCAGTTCACTGAACACAGATTCCTGTTCTGACTTCATCACATTTGCTAACTAAACTCAGAGATTAGGCAGAACAAGCTTTGTATCATGCAACTTTGTTTGAAAAGCCCAAATGTGTATTGCACCTTCAAGATTAATAACATTATTAACAACATATATTCTTTATCCACCAGCAAGCGTATTAGACACGGTCATAGTGGCGAGGTAGCATGGTTAGCATGTTAGCACTAGCACAGCCCGAGGGCTTTCTCAGGGTCTCCCATAATGTCTCCGTAGACATATTTGAATGAGTTGATGAACAGCTCGGTCCACTGCTTCCTGTCCGCTCCCTGGGTGAGTTTGGCTCTCTGAGCTGTGTATGCCATGGTTGCTATGCCAACCCCGTACTGCTGCTCGCTCAGGCCGCTCAGCAGGTTGGCCACACCTTCCAAAGAGGTGGGGACCAATGAGGGACTGCCTTCTTCAGCCAGTGGCTTCCAAGGGGGTGGGGCTTCCCCTACAGAGATGCCCCCTCCTGCAACAAGTGGGTGGAACAACAATGTGGGCAAGGTCCCACAGACTCATCAACACAGCCAATTATGATGCTGCAGGCACACCAAGCTGGCCTAAAATGTTTGTCTTAGATGGCTTAGAACCCCATATTTTCATTACATTAGGACAAAGAAAAATGTTGGGTAAGAAAAGACATTCATAGCAGGTTAAACCAGATTTCTTCTAAACTTTTGACATAATTTAAAACCATCAGACTGCTTCCCAGGAACAGATCTACGTATTTCATCAGTGCTGGGTATTGTGGCCAAATTCCCAAATAGATTCAATTTCGATTCATAAGGCTCTGAATCAATTAATCTCAATTCGATTAGATTAAATTCGATTTGATTCACTGGTCTTAAATAAATAAAAAGGCTCAACTTTGTTCCAAAATACAAATAAACTTTATTTTTGTTTTCATCTTGAACAACAGGTTTAAAGTTTTAAAACTTTTAAATTGGGCAGTTTAAACTTTTATTGTACCCATGAATTAACCAAATGGTTATAAAACTGTAAACAGAACTGTCAAGTTTCAGTCAAGGGGAAAAATCGATCCCAGGCCTAATGAATCGATTTGGAAAAATGTATATGAAATCGATTCAAAATCGATTAAATCAATTTTTTACCCAGCCCTATATTTCATGGCAGACATTTTGACATGTAGGGAAAGCACAAGTGTATTAATAAGGGCTGAATTCCATTAGAGGAAGTTCTGATTGTTACCAGCTTTATAAAGAAGCCAGCAGAAGAGGAATGCAGCCCTTGTTAAAGGAACACTCCACCAGAAAGGGGAGTAAGTAAGTGAATGGTAACAACTAGCATTGTGAGAAAAAAAAGTCCTTAAAACTCACTCAGTAGTGATACTAATGATACTAATTCTGCCTAGTGACCTTAATAAACATATGGACTGCAAGTGGAAATAAAAACACGAAGGAATTACAGGTACTATTTTAGACTCGGGACTACTTTATGACAAAGAGCAGCTGTAAGCCTCCGCTGAATGGCGCAAGGACATGACACAGCTAGGGTTGGGTATCGAAAGGGTTTCATTCGGTACCGGTGCCATTTCGATACTTTTAAAACGGTACTGGTTCCTAAACGGTATTTAAATCGGTACTTTAAAACCAAAAAAACACAGATTTTTTATGATCCCATGACTTTTTAATTTCTTAAGGCAAAAGGTGAAATCAAAGGGCCAATCAAATTGACCAACAATATTTTAACATAAAATTCTTCATAATATAAAGAAAGAAAAAATTTACATTATACTGTACATTAAAGCCATACTCAGTAGCCAGGTAAACAAACGAGGTCTCGCTAGCTAGTTTACAGAAACACGACTCGATGCACTCACCCCTCACGTCGGGTAAAATCCATAAGCCAGCCTCCCCACGGACATGGGACACTGTTTTGCGACGATAACAATGCAGAGTCTAACTTCAGCCGTAGAAACGTTCCCCCAGCTTTTCCTCTTTTCACCTCCAAACGATTTTAGTTTTCTGCTAGCTGAAAAGGTGTGTTTTGGGGGGACTCTGGTATTTTTATCTTAAAATGGAAGCTCTAACCGACGGCTAATTCGCTAATTCTGTCCACCTTTCACTTCTGGGATGTTCAGACGGAAAATGTGTCCGGGCGGATTATTGGTGAATCCAAGCAGTGCGGAAATGCGGCAGACAGACAGCTGCATTGTCCAATCCTATCGTTCGGTCCGAACGATAGGATTGGCTGAAGTTTTTAGAGAACTGCGGGACAACCACTTTATTGATTTCTTTTTTTTTTTTTTTTTAAATCCACAATATATTTATGGCTATACTATGTTGGAACGTTGTTAAGAGGCTTTAAAAAAAATGTTAAAAGCTACATTGTTTACCTGGCTACTGAGTATGCCTTTAATTAAATGTACAAAACATTAACTGAACAATTATTAACTGAACATTAACTCAATCTACTGATTAACAATGGAAATACAATCCTAAACACAGAACTAACACTCAGATCGGTGCTCTTTGGTGTTCTTGTTGTCACACAGTGAAAATTTGGTTTTGATTTTAAGTTTTATTTATTTGCATGTTTTTTTTCCCTGTTTTTATACATTATTATTGCATGTTTTATACCGTTTTAATATTGTTTGTTTTTAATTCTTTGGATCACTGTGGACTGATTTTAACATGACTGATAATCACTTTCACCTGTTGTAAGTGGGCGTGTCCAGGAGGAAACTTATTTAGGTGCCACTCAGGTTGGCAGAGCAACAGAGAGAGTGAACAGGACAAAAAAGAAAAGGACAGACAACGAAGGAAATGAAAGGTGTGCTGAAGGAAAAAAGGAGAAGCAGCAGGATGTGAGGAGGAAGACGATCGGTTGTCCTGGTGAGCGGCGAGGAGTCAAGCGTCTGGTCCCCACAGCTGGAGCGCGGATCGGTGAGACGTGAGTGGTGGCCGGCACAGAGTGGACCTCTGCCCGAACCCTTCAGACCAGTGTCCTTGCTCTGTGGAGCCGTGGCTGCCATCACTGCTGGACTGTTGCAGGCACAAGGAGATGGGCGAGTGCGCGTGTCGGGGTTGTGTTTCCTGCGGCAGCCTGCACGCAGTGTGTCACGTGACGTTTGTGGGTTACAAGCTACAGCTTATCAACGGTAAACACCAGAGGGCGTAATTAGGCGGCTACATATTTTGGGGTACCGAAATGACGCACCAAAATTAATATTGTATTTCGGTCTGGTTACTACAGATGATGCAACGGTCGGTCCCATATCCGGACTGAACTTCGGTACCCAACCCTAGACGCAGCGGCTCCAAGGAGACCTACTTCCGTAAACACGTATCCGAACGTTGTTTGCAAACCTCACAGATGATTAAAAATAACACAAAGTCAGGAGCTGCACAGGGATTATCTTCAGAAATCGTTACTAGGTGTAGTCTAGTAGTCAGTATTTGTATTTACGGACGTAGGCGTCTTTGAGGCCGCTGCGTCATCATGTCCTTGTGCCATTTAGTGGAGGCGTACAGCTGCTCTTTGTCATAAAGTAGTCTCGAGTCTAAAATAGCACCTGCAATTCCTTTGTGTTACTTTTCAGTTTCACTTGCAGTCGATATGTTTATTGAGGTCACTAGGCAGAATTAGTATCATTAGTATCACTACTGAGTGAGTTTTAAGGACTTTTTTCTCACAATGCTAGTTGTCACAGTGTTTTATGCTAAGCTAATGTTAAAGGAGTACTGCTGGATCAGGAAAACAGCTGGGCTGTTTACAAATAGTTTTTGCCCACTTATCTAACTATGAGGAACATGGCAATAGACAAAAAAAATCATTTTCTGGTGGAGTATCCCTTTAATACACCTGAACTTTCCCAATGATTTCAGGTCAAAAAGAGCAAAGTGTTATTAGAAAACTAAATCAGAAAGCTGACTGTTGGAGTTGCACTGTGGTTCCACATTACTGTATTACTGCAATAATAAACCTCCTCTTTAAGCCATCTTTGTTTTAGTGTTGCAGTACTCAAAGAAGACCAGTCATGGTCTTGGTCTTGAGACTGCTCTCAAGACAACAATTTCAAGGTCTTGGACTTGTCCTGGTCTTGGACATTTTGGACTTGGGATTTTTTTTTTACAAGACTAGTCAAATCTACAGCTGCTTTTTGGGTTTTGGTCATTTCAAGTCATATTCAAGTTCAAGTCTTTTGCCATGTTGCTTCACTCTGCGGGGCGGCATTAGCTCAGTTGGTAGAGTGGCCGGTCTGGCAACCGGAGGGTCGCCGGTTCGATCCCCAGCTCCGGCTGGGTTAGATTGTCGTTGTGTCCTTGGGCAAGACACTTCACCCAACTTGCCTACTGATGGTGGTCAGAGGGTCCTGGAGGGCGCCGGTGCATGGCAGCCCCCGCCTCTGTCAGAGTGTCCAAGGGCAGCTGAGACTACAACGTAGTTTATCACCACCAGTGTGTGAGTGTGAGTGTGAATGGGTGAGTGACTGTTCGTGTTGTACAGCGCTTTGGGGTGTTCTGCACTGTAGAAAGCGCTCTATAAATACAAGCCATTTACCATTTACTCTGGCTCTCCCTCACTTGGGCAAGAGACATCTGAGTTATACGCCTAGAGAGGATTACGTATAACAAGGGCAGTCATGAATAGTCATCGATGTACATTTTGATAGTCAACAAAAAAAGTTAGTTATAAAAAAAAAATCACTATTAAGCAGCCCTAATCATAAGGTGCAGTTTCATTATTAAACATATGTGTTGTTCTCTATCACTCATTTAATGTACATCTATTTGTAATTTACTAACAGCTATAAATGCTGCTTCTCTTTAACACAGAGGAACCACATAGATATCAGTCCACTATATTTGGTCTTGAAATGCATAATTCTCACTTTGGTATTGAACTTGGTACTCCACCTCCCTTCAGTCTTGCCTAATTCAAAGTCTTGGCCTTGACATGCTCTGGTCTTGGTCTTCAACCAGTTCTGGGTTAGGGGGTCTTGACTACAACATTATTTGGCTGTTTTCACATGAACCAGTCAAGCAAGCCAAATTCCACAATGTGTGCTTACATACATGAACACACACATCACAGAAACAGCACCGTTGATTCAACAGTAGCATTTTCAAAATGTCGCTGAAATGACTTTAAATGTTGACCCTACTTCATTCAAACCCAGTTTCAGAAGCACCTGTTTTAAGCTCACTGTCCTTTAATAAAGTTTGGTACCCAAAGCTAAATGTTGGTTCAACATCTAAAATAAGAGAAAAAGATAAGGTGGTATTGTATATCATATAAAATCTTACCTGATTTACATGGCAGTTCAGGACATACAATGACAGGCTCTAAGGTGAGAGAAAGAATAAAAAACTGTTAAAAACATGTACAAGTTAGACCCTCTCATGCTCTCTAATCAAACATGTTCATAAAGCTTGTTTTCATCATCTGAGTTTACCTGGACAGAGTACGGTCTCAATCTTGTCAATGAACTCTTCTGCCACGAGGTCTGCAAACCGTCTCATTCCCATCACTCTACCGTCCTTCTGACAGGCGATGCTCTGCAGACTCTCATTCTCCTCAATCTGCTCAAACATGTCTCCGATACCAATGGCACTCACATCTACACTGGGGTCGCTGTTCACATGCAACAATACGCACAACCACAAGAAATGGGATAAGATTGTTTTCCCATCATGCTCTTGCACCAAATCAAAGCACTGCACCAGACATACTTGCAGAGGTAGGTGAGAAGCGTGTCATCATCTCTTGGGTCAAAGCGTCCATCGGTAATGACAACAACAGTGACATTGGCTTTGGCTCTGCGGCTGTCCCTGATCAGGTTGTCGTATGCGTACTTTAGAGCTGATGGTGTCCATGTTCCTCCTGCGATCCATTCTAACCTCTTTACAGCTTCCTGAACAGAAGAGGGTAGAGAATGTGAGTGATGTGTCATATTAAACAACGAAAGGAAGTTACTAACAGTATTCCTACAAAGATATATTTTGATCAAACTAGAGTTTATTCAGTGATAAAGCTAACCAAGGTAGCATAGCCTATTTAGCATAGTTTGCAATGACTGTATAAGTCATGGAATTTATGCTGGGTACTAACTAATAAAAACTTTAGTCTAACAAACATTTGCTCAGTGAGACTCTTTGTTCCTTGTGATTACTTCCTTTGGTCACATGTGAATAAACACTCATTCAGCTTTTATCAATTAAGAAACATGTGGCCCATGAGACAAAAGAACTGTCTGTGCTGTAACTCAAAATAAACTTCAATGATGAGTACATCTGTGTTTATTTCTGTCTCTGCATTTGTGAAACCTTAAAAGAAGTCAGAGAGTCGATCTTGGGGTCGTTGAGCAGGATTGCCTGGAAGGTCCCATTGTGGCTGTATTGAACAACGCCCACTCGTGTGCCTTGGGAAACAAAAAGCTGTGTCAATGCATTGCATATGCTGACTATCATTTTGAAAATCATGGAATTGCACAACTGAACCTGTCTCTGCCTGAGGGTCTTTGGCAAAAGATCCCAGCCTGTTGATGGTGTTGATGACAAAGTTCTTCTCCAGAGTGAAGTTGGTGAGGCCCACGGATTCTGAGCTGTCGATGACGAAGACGATATCCAGAGCTCCACAACGTTTCTCACAGTCTGAAGATAAAAACATATTTTAACACTAAACACTGAGAGTTTTAGATGTTGATCTAAAGGTAACTTAACTCACCACAGCAGCCACAGGTCTCCCTGATGTAGTTCATAACATCACATTCCTTAAGGACAAAATGAAAATTATACACATGATTATTCATCACACTTGTGTGTTTATATTTGTTTGCAATAATAAAATGTTCTCACGGTGAGACCAGGATCTCCCTCTGGGCCAGGATCTCCCTGTAGAGAAGGAGAATAAGTCAGATTCTGTGTTTACCACCAGGAAGCGCTACTGGAAGTTATTGAATACATACATCCCGACCAGAAGATCCTTTTGGTCCTCTTGGTCCAGGCTCCCCCTGGGGCCCTGGCTGACCCTGTTAAAAGTAAAGAGGTTACTCAGGATACCTAGGATGAAAACAAGCTACATACTATAAGTTACTTACAGGCTCTCCTGGAGTTCCTTTATCTCCAGGATCTCCCTTTTGACCACAGTCTCCTCTGCTTCCACGACTTCCTCGATTGCCCGGCTCTCCTTTGTCACCCTGTAGAGCAGCAGGGGGAATTTGTGTTAGACAAAAGTGTCTGGTGAGTTTGAAAACTTAAATGGACATGTCTTCTACCGATGATCCTCTTGGTCCAGGATAGCTAAAGCCAGGTCTTCCAGTGTCTCCCTAAAAAGATAAAACAAAGATTTCAGAGTATGGTTCTGCTGGAGGTTTCTTGTCTCATTTACTGCAATCAGCTGTCCTGAATCTGGACGTGAAATGATCTGGATTCGTTGTTTCTTTCAGCCGTTTTAAAATGAATTGTGTTGTGAACTGGAGCTTTATAAATATAATTAATTTGATTTCAGTTGAAAATACAGGCCTGAGACAGACAGAGGATGATGCAACCACACACACAAACACAAACACAAACACACAAGTACTAACTTTTGGTCCAGGCAGTCCAGGGTCTCCTCTTGGTCCAGCATCTCCAGGGTCACCTCTGGTACCCTAAAGTTCAAAGGGTGTTAAAGCAACAGCTGTCTTCTTGATATGATTCATATATATGTGCATTTTAACCCACATTTCTTCCAGGATCTCCTGGAGTTCCTGGAGGTCCTCTGGGTCCTGGCAAGCCACTGTCTCCCTGTTTAAGATAAAGAAAGGTCACAGCATGGCAATGAAGCAATGTATATTATCCATATGACCATATCATAGTTTGTGAAATAAAAAGGTTATCTCCACCTTTGCCCCTTTGTTTCCTGCTTCACCTGAGACTCCCCTGGGGCCATCTGGTCCACTTTCACCCTGAAACAAATCAGACCAACCTTTAGCCTCCTAATGTTGTAAAATGGGAGCTCATTTAAATCCAGATTATTTGTGTCATTTGTACCACTGTCTGCATGAGGTCATACCTTTTCTCCTTTAGGACCATCATTCCCTTGTGCCCCTTTTGGCCCGTGGTCTCCTCTTCTCCCCTAAAGAACATCAGTCATTGAGGCCATTAGACAACATGAAGATTGATCATGTGGGGGATGGAGATTTGAATACGTTTTCTTACTTCATCGCCTCTTTTTCCTGGGTCTCCAAGGAGTCCCTAGCAAACAAAATATTAGACTCAAACATTCTGTGTGAGAGACCAAGTTTCTGCTTACATTCAATTTTCTGTTCCAGGTATCTTACTTGGTTTCCTTTTTGTCCGGGGGTGCCAGGTGATCCAGGACTTCCACTCTCTCCCTTTAGATGAAACATCAGCATTGAGTTTTATCTCCAACATTGTCAACAGTTTGATAAGACTTCTAACCCACTAGTCATCTCAGTGAATAACACTTTTCATTCTCTCCATTTGCTGGTTTACCTTTGGTCCAGGGGAGCCAGGTGGGCCAGGGGAACCAGGTCTTCCAGGGCGTCCAGGATCACCCTAGTGAGATATAATCGGTGTTTAACCATGGGCTGGATGAAGGATGAGTTGGGTTTTAAAGGTGAAAGGCTTGGATACCTTCTCTCCATCGGTTCCAGGGAGACCTCGTTCACCAACATCTCCAGGGTGACCATCAGGACCCTGAAAAAACATTCAACAAAACCGTAAAGAGACCATAACACACTGGAGATACTGCAATTGTTTTAGATGATTATAAGTGGTGCCATACTATATCGCCTGGGTCTCCTTTGCATCCTGGAGCACCAATCCGTCCAATTTTACCCTGGAAGATTGATAAATCAGTTACAATAATAAAGGAGACTGAATACCTTCATCAGAACAAAAGCTCGTCTTCAAACTGCACCTTCTGTCCATCAGTTCCATTGCGTCCTGGAATGCCAGCAACACCCTAAGAAAGAATAATAGGTATAGTTAGAAACAAAAGATCATTAGATTGTCCAAAATTAGTAAATAGATGGTATTTTTTAAGAGACACTCACCTTTTTCCCTTGAGTTCCCATCTCTCCCTGTGTTCAGACAGAAGATCAGTAAACACCAGTTCACCAAGATAACCAGCACTGACTAATTTAAAAGCACTGATCTGCAAACTGACTGCTGAATGTTAAAGAAAATCCTCAAGTTGAAGCCTCACCTTCTCGCCTTTCAGACCTGGCTCACCCTATGGAGAGGGACAAAAATCACACATTAAAACATAGTCTCAACCAGTGCTGATGTTTAGTGTGCTCCAGAGGACATTGAGTCAGGAAAACCTCTTACTTTGGTACCAGGCTGACCAATGGGACCTTCAATACCAGGGTCTCCTGGACGACCCCTTTCTCCCTTTTCTCCTGCGTCACCGTTGTCTCCTTTAGCTCCCTGCAGTCAACAAATTCAAAGGAAAAATCAGAGAAAATAAAAGTAGCTGGTGTGTACTGTTAATGCCAGAAACATGTGTGTGTAAAACGTACCTTCTGTCCTCTGTGGCCCCTTGGACCTGGAAGCCCTGGTGTCTCCAGGCAGGACACTTTGTAACACTAGTTTTGTTAGATATAAAGAGAGATTGAAGCTGATCAATCTGATTGAGGTATACATGATTTATTATAAAGATAATTCTGATAGTAGTCTAGTCGTACCTCTACATAAGCCAAATGTTTCTGTGAAGACAAAAGAAGTAAAGTCTGAGCAGAAGACACAGTAACGGCTGTGTTTTATGTGTTAGTGGTCGATTGTGTGTTACCATTGTCTTGATGATGCGATCCATGGTTGCTGTATCTATTTTGGGTCTGGCCTCGGTCAGATTCACAGCGACGAACTTGTCCCTGTAGACCGACGCTGGCGAGTTGGCGATCTCCTTCAAACCAGTCTCCTCAATGTTTGCCGTCGACGACGCCACCACAAACATCCGGATTCCCTTATCGCGAACCTCCTCTGCTGCCACTTTGATACCCTTGCAATTGTTTCCAGTCACATGACCATCAGTGATGACCACGGCAAAACGAAGGGCTGAGGGGCTTGAGGGTGCTTGCAACATCTCACTAGACATTTTTTGGAGAGCGCAATCGGTGTGGGTGCCTTTTCCCAGGTATGAGATCTTCCTGAGACGCTGGGAGAACAAACAGGTTGACATGTTTTCAGCTCCTATTTGAAATATTGTCACTGTCAGGCTGCAGTTTTTGGAGATACAAGGTTTTTGCCGAACAACGCCGACATATATAAAGAATTTAGAAGAAAGAACATTTTGCATTTTTCTTTGTGTGTTTTTGTACGAAACATAAGTGATGTAATCAACACGAGGCAGCACAGGAACTAGCCACAAAGTGGCATTGAATACAAAACCTTGTAATTTTCTAAATGCGTATTTGCATCATTTTAACAAGTGAAATAAATAAACCAGTTTTAGCAGGTAAATCTTTTTTACAGCTTCTATTTTTGGCTGTTTATAGTTTAAATGCTAAGCTAAGAGAACTAGCTGTCGCTAAAAAGAGCTGCTAGATTTATTTTTCATTTTTCACAGCATGAAATAGTAGATAAACTATCATGATACAATGTCATAAATTTGGGATTATTACCTAAACAGAGCACATCTTTGTTAATATTTTTAGCAATACCTGTGTTTATCTTTTGCATCTGTTAAAAAATTTGTTTTAACACAAAATTCATAAAGATCATCAACTGTATTCATGAAATTATGCAGAAATTAGAGCTGAAACAAAACAAACACCCCCCAGTATCTGGTTCCAGTATAAGTTTGAAGTCCTGCCCAATCCATGGGGACATTTTCAGGGTTAAAAAATAAAAACACATCTCAAACATGATTTTTATTGCTTCTATTATCCTGCTGCTGTATGTTCAAAGCATGTTATTTTCTTACACCACGATGTGTACAGGTGAGTTACTGGGACTTTCAATCCCACAACCTGAGCGCCTCCAGAGATGGACAATCTTGGTCCTCGAGGACTGTCTCCGGCATGTTTTAGATGTTTCCTTGATTTAACACACCTAATTTAAATGTTGAATTACCTCCTCAGTGTGCATTCAAGAGCATCAGATCAGGTATGTTTATGCAGAGAAACACCTAAAACGTGCAAGACTGTGGAAAAAAATGTATCCATGTGTTATTTTTTTTGTGTGCCACTCACAGAGATGAAATCCGCCTTGGGACTGATGGGGCTGAAAACATTTTGATCCTGGGAGAAATGTAACCCTCCAATGTTCCAGTTGATTTGTACGACACCCCTGATTTCTTCATTGTGCAAACGGTCTACAAACTGCTCAGTGAATTGCTGCAAAAAGAAGGAAAACTCATTATTCAACACTGCTAATCCAGCTTGAGCTGTCAGCTGCCATTCAGAAATGATTGTCTGGTTTTAATCACATAACTTCACAGTTTTACTTTTCAGGTAACATTTAGTCACTCTGGATGAATTAACATGTCCTCCAGTACTAATGTAAGTAATCTTGGTTTTATTCTGGACCAGGATCTGTCCTTTAACTCTCATTTAAAACATGTTATTAGGACAGATTCCTTCTACCTGTGTAATTTTGCTAATCAGAAACATCCTGACCCAAAGTGATGCAGAGAAACTATCCATCATTAGTCACTTCCACTGATATTCTCTATTATAAGGATGTTCTAAACATTCTCTCAGATCCTCCATCCAGATGCTGCTGTCAGAGTTCTGATGACAGGAGGAGAGATCAGATTTCTACAGCTTCAGCATCAATTCATTGGCTCCCTGTAAGATCCAGAACTGAATTTAAAGTTTTGCTTCCAACTTCTAAGCTCTCAAAGATCAGACTCCATCTTCTATCAGAAATCTTCTTGTTCCAGACATCTCCATCAGAGCTCTTGGTTCTCAGACTGCAGGTTTACTTGTGGTTTCTAGAGTTTCTAACAGTAGAATGGGAGGCAGAGCTTTCAGTTCTCAGCTCCTCTCTGGTGGGACCCACTCTGAGCCTGGCTCTGCTGGAGGTTTCTTCTTGTTAAAAGCAAGTCTTCCTTCCCACTGTCACCCTCGTACTGTAATGCTCAGTACGAAGGATTACATTGAAGAAATGCTTCAGTCCAATCAGCTGGATTCTTTATAACGAGACAAATGTCATTTTAAAATTAATCTAATTTTATTACAGCTGAATTAAATTTGCTGTAATCAGTTGTCCTGAATCTGGACCTGAAATGATCTGGATTAGTTGCTTTGTGATGACTTGTGTTGTGAACTGGAGCTTTATGAATGAACTGAATTGAATTCAGACAGATTTGAACAATAATCAAAATCATTGAAACTTTTGAGGCTTGATTTCTCACAAAACTAGCTTGAGGAGTTCCAACATTCAAATGGCCATATTTTTTTTAATTATTTTCAGATTTCCATGAGTTGCAAATGAAGCTTAGAAACCATTCTTTTATGAGCATAAACAAGTCAAAATGCCCATTAGGAGACTTGTTCCTGTTTTTTTGTTTTTTCCATTTTCTGCTCACATACCTGTATGATCAACACAGTCTACAGGAAGTTTCCAAATGTAGATGAGATCCACGCTGCATTTAAATTAAAAACACATCTTGTTGTTTTTGTAATTTTCTTATTAGCTTGTTGGTATCAATGCAGCCTACAGCAGAAAGAGTCAAATTAATTTGTACTGATAGAGAATCATCATTAGGAGGTTACATTCATTCACTCTTTTCTTTCAGTTTTGAGGCACTAAAACAGAATAAATTCAGATTGTTTTACAATATGAACTAAATGAATGCAGAGTAAACAGATCTAAACAGAAGGAACATATTGATGTTTGAGCATAACTGAAAAACTGTTTACTGTGATTTTAAACTCGTAACAAAAATAAGAACCTTGATGCTTTCCACCAGCGATCCAGGAGGATACTCCTGCAGGGCGATGGTCTCAGATGTGTCTATGGTGAAGTACAGGTCGATGGGACACTGGTGATCCTTATCTGAAGGAAACACACACCAACAAGCACGTGTCAAGGTTGATGGGAAAAATAATTGTTGCAGTTGTTTTGGCTCTAATGCCACAGCTATGAGTTTATCATAGCACTCACTGCTGCATTCTGCATTCTGGGCATGAGTCAGGGCTCCAAAGAGAAGGCAGAGCACAACAGCTTCAAAGCCCAGCATCTTCTTCTTCTCCTTCACATACAGGCACAGGACACACAAGAGATACAATTATTTGTCTCATTAAGTTCAATATGGTGATATGGTGAAATAAAATAGAAAATATCAATGATTTAAATTATCAAATATAGACTCACACATGCTAAAATCACCAGATTGAAATAGCCCTATGAAATATTAGTTTTACGTACAAACATTTTCTTCTATTTTCATCCACAAACAACTGTCTTTCTGTTGCCCAGGGAACAAAATGGCTGCCACACTCATTTAAAACATCTTTACACATCATAGGAAATAAAAGATGTAGCAAAAAATTAGAAATGTAAAAAAAAACAAAAATGAGCATAAACGAGAAGCATTTGTTTCAAACTGGACACAGATTTTAAATTATAAACACAAACAAAGTAATACATTAACAAGTCATAGCTATATTTGACCACATTTGGCTCCAAGTAATACTAACAATAAATATTGAGAATCAAATCTAACTATTAAAGTTAAACCTGAATGTTTAGAATCAAATTTAAAGGCACACTATGTAGACTTGTTTTTAGCACCCCCTAGTGTCCGTTTAAGTCACTGTTGTAAAAACTTTAGCATTGTCTTTGCTCAAAAACAATAAAATTTAACTGTTGAAATGTCTCCTCGGCCTTCATTGCTTCCTACTGGAGTGGTTCATCATTTATTCAAAGAAATCAGCTGTGTTCAAACAGGGAGAGATCAGAAAAAAGCAGGAATCATGAGCTAAAAACACTCTGGCGCTAGCATAACAGCTAGCCACATTGGGTTAGCGTTAGCCTAACCCTCGTGAGATCCGTGACTTTGTGAAACTTCAGGGCACCGGACCAGAGACTCAGAAGTTGTATCCTGGACACAAGCATCAGATGGGGCGGAGTGACTTTTCAATAACCCTGTAAAGAGTCATATTAACAGTATGATTAGCCAGTATGGCTCAAGAAAAATATTTTAAAAAATGAAAAAGATAGTGTGCTTTTCATAATATATACATTTTAAACTCTAAATACAATTGTTAAAGTAAGTATTTACCTTATGTGCAAATTAAGACTGTTAATACCAAAACAACAGTGGGTGAAGAGAGATCCCCAATATAACACCTCAGAGACCCTTTGATAGTAGGACTGTGTGAATCCATTCATTGATGATTTTTCAATGTGCAGAAATAAACATTAATGGTTGAACAGACTCACAAACTAAGAGACTGAGGTGTTAGGTAGGGGATCTCTTCACCACATGTTATTTTTGGTAGGTTACTTCCTTCTTTGGTAATATGAACTTGCTAAATAAACTAAATATTTATTTCAAATAGCTATATTTTAACTTAGGTAACTTTAAGTTTAACTTTATAAATTTAGACATGACTCTAAATCTTTAGGTTTAACATTATACATTTAGATTAGTTTCTAAATATTTATTTAACTTTTTTATTATTTATCTTTAAACAATAGGACTCAACACTACAATTTACTAAATACCGGTAAATGTAGTAGAAATGTGATTACAAATTTTACACCCCATTTTTAATGTTATGAGGAGCTAAATGTAGAAATTTGTTTAATTGTTAATGTGATATTTTACAGTACCCCAGGCAGTTACGCACTATAAATCATCCATTCAGAATATTATAAGAGAATTTTGTTGAGGATGACATAAATATAAATCAGTTGAATTTGTATGAATGGATTAAATAATTACTAGTAAGATTATAATTAAGGGAGGGAATCTGTGTCACATATGGATTTACAGGCTGTCAGGGTCAGATTAAACCAGCAGAAGGCCTTGAATTGGGTTTGGATAAGAAATCTTATAAATTTAAAAGTAGAAGAAGTGGAGTTATTAACATGAATGGAGGACCTTTAGGGACTCTAAAGTAACTGGAGACTATTGTTATAATTTAAGCAACATTGCATTAAAATAAAATCTTATTAGTCCTGTATCTCACATTTTCATCACCCTGAGTAATTATCTGATGCTTAGTAGAATTAAGCTGTAAATCAAACCACACTGCAAACAAATCATGTCTCTCTCAAAAACCCCAGCAGTGATTACTGATATAGCTTAGATTCTTTGTACTGCTATTTTTTTTTTATTGAATTATCCTATGTCAAAAATCCTAACAGAATCAGCTCTTTTCACACTCTCAGCAAAGGAAGTTCTTCAGCTCATTATGTTTCCTTTAAAGGCACACTATGCAGTTTTGCTTATTTTGGCACCCCCTGGTGTCCATTTTAAATCACTGCCATTTAAACGTTTGCACCATTGTTTATGCTGAGAAACACCTAAATCTAACTGTTGAAATGTCTCCTCAGCCTTCATTGCTTTCTACAGGAGCGGTTATTTAGTCCTTCAAAATAATCAGCTGTGTTCAAGCAGGAAGAGATCGAAAAAAATCCGGAATCATGAGCTAAAAACACTCCAATGCTAACATAATAGCTAGCCACAGTGGGTTATCCTAACCCTCGCGAGATACGTGACTTTGTGAGACTTCAGGGGACTGGACCGGAGAATGATAAGTTGCAAACGTGGTATTCTGGAATCAAGCACCAGACGGGGCTGAGTGACTTTTCATTAACCCTGTAAAGAGTCATATTAGCACATACTGACTCAAAGAAAATATTTGAAAATGTGAAAAAGTTGCAAAGTATGTCTTTAATTAACCATTTTTCAATCAGTAACCACTGTGAGCTTCAGCCAGTTCTGCAACCTCCACTCTCTATCCTAACTGATTTAGACACGCCCCTTTTCAAAATAGCTTCACATCAACCAGACTTAGAAAAAAAACTTACAAATATAAAATATAGAAATAGAAATAGAAAAAATTGAGCAAATAAAAAACTACCAACATTTTTTCAATATTACACAAGGAAACCATACAAACTCCCAGAAAATGAATTTTATAATATTGTTTAGATAAACATCACGTTGCATTACTATGCAGCCTAAACATTTTTTGTGCATATACATTTTTGGTTGATTTTCCTTTTCTTAATGTTCTTCATTTATAAAGTAGGTAAGGAAAGTTTACTTATATAGCACCTTGGCTTTCACAGATAAACTCACAAAGTGCTTAACAAAAACATCAAATTTAAAACATGATTAAAAAGAGAAAGAACCAAAAGAACAAAACATTTTTTTCAAATACTATTTAAAACAAATAAAACCCATAAGGACAAATGAAAAAATATAATTAAAACACATAATGATAAAGTTGTACAGAAAAGAAGAGTCTTGCGCCACCCTTTAAAAAAATTTGATCCGTCACTGGGTTTCGGGGTTTGCTGTGACTCCCTCTAGCGGACAGACAGCGAACTGCAGATGGGTCACTGCTGCAGATGTTCGCCCAGGCCCGGAGCGGACAGTAAAACAGATTTATCAGTGCATCTCATCACAGCACATCATGCAAAATACACTACACAATACAGATAACACTAAAACAGTCTGAGCACAACAGTCTCAGAAAGCATGGAGGTTCTTCATTAGAGCCAACTCATGCAGTCTGGACTTATAAAAAAGAGAAATACAATAAAGTAACACTGATATATTCATAATAAAAAGGAGTTAAACAGAACGAGGTAAATGAAGAAGATGAAGAAGGAAAGAAAATTAAAACAACCTGGTGAATTGTTGCGTAAAAAAGCAGTTTACCTGAACTTTTGATAACTTGAGAACTTTTGTGAGCAGCGGCCCGTCTGCTATTATCTCCTCATGTCCACCAAAGGAAAGTCTGAGGAAGAAAATGGGGACACAGGAGAACGAAGTGGGGGAGAAAGCCCTGGATGCGCGTTTAGTTCCCGCAGCAGATCCGTTCCGTTCGCCCTCCTGTCCCGGTCCAGCCCCAGCGGCCAGCCCTGGTCCCTCCTCTCGTGCGTGTGCGCGCGAATCACCTTTAGTGTGCAGCGCTGTCCGCGTGGGGGCGCCGTAGCTCCACCGGAACCCGCGTGCACGCACGCACACCACAGCCACTACCCTGAGTTTGCAGGCTGGTGATGGCAAAAGGGTTGCTGAGTTCCCTTATAGGCTGAATGTGGCGTTCAAAGGACTCAGCTGGATCCCCCAACAGACCACAGCTAGCTAATTCCAAGCATGTGGGGGAGCAGAGTGACATGGATCAGACCTGACCCCCTCAGTGCTCATAAACGCACAAACATGGACGCGCACTTTGCCGTTAGAAGTTTACAGCCGATGTAAACACTCACAGCCTGACCACGAGCCTCTTCACCGTGTTTATACATCTGTAGGTGCTCCAGTTCGCCAGCTGCCATCAGCTCAAGTGTTGGTGTACATGGTGGGAGGTCTCTGTTTTTATACATTTTTTACAGTGTTTGTGCAAATCTGCACAGACACATGCACAGCATTAATGTAAAGTTGTTTTGTTCCACTTCACCGTGCATGCAGGGCTTCCACTGGAGGTACAAACACCATGAGTTTGGTTTGCAAACATTAAACGTTCAATTTTTTTAATCTAAAGTTTTTAAAATAAGTTTAAGATTAACTCAAAACCCAGAAGCTGGTTGGAGGTGAGAGTTCAGAGGATATTTATCCATTTGTGGAGATGAAAAGATGAAAGAAAAGAGTTGAGATGGAGGGGAAGGCCAGATGGCTTCCAGAGTTATTAATGTGAAGATCTTCTCCCTTCTCTGCACGTCGAAGGGTTTTTCCTTAAAAAGAGAAGGATGAGTGGAGGACTGTGTGTGTGAGATGGAAGGATGTGGAGGTGGAGTGATTCTGAAGGGGGGTTCTGGTCTCTCTTAAAACCGTGACTCATAGAATAGGAATGACCTTCCTCCCAGAAAAAAAAGAGTACACCAGTTTGTGCTTCTCTCTCGCTCACAGCCTCTTTTTATTTCTTCTTTTTTATTTCTCCCACATGGAGTAAAACAGTGTTCCAGTCTGGGTGGGGGTGGGGGTTGGTTCTGCTTATCCATTTCCAGAGTTATAAACATCTCATTTCTGAAGATAGATCCCAGGATTTCTTTGCTCGTTGTTCTACAGAAGAATCTCAACATGTTCTGTGCACAAACACACTAAAACACACGCAAAGAGACACAAATATTGACTGTTTCCAGCAGCAGGTCCATGTTCAGGCAGCACACATACACAAAGTGACAGCTATAGGAGTTATCTACAGTGCTTTTTGTTTCTGTTTATACAAGTGATGCTTTCCAGGACGTTTGATTCCGAGAAGCTACATTCAGCTGCATCAAACATCAGGATGTCCCAGTTAAACATTCGATAAGTTAGCGCTGCACCTTCCTTTTTCTGCTCCTTCTTTCTCCAGATGTGCTTTCTGCTCAGATGAAGCAGCTGGGAGCACTTATCCCAGTGCATCGCAGAAACAAGATTGTGCACACAATGTGCAAGTTTATAATTAAGTCCGTGTGTCAGATTTATGTGATTACTGGTGAAAAATGGATGTATTAAAGTTGCAGAGGAGTTTGTTTGAGCAGTCCAGTTGCTACAGCTCCCTAAAGTAAAGAGGAATTTACAGGAGAGCTGCAGAAGAGCCAAGAAAAATTTCCAAAGAATCATCCCTCATAGACAAACACACACACACAAACACACACACACACACACGCACGCATGCACGCACGCACACACACACGACTGAGCCACACACGCATGCAAATTATACGCTGATTCATGCAGGCATGCTGTAAATCATTCATCAACACCCAGACAAACACACCCAGGCACATGTAACGTACACAACTACATACGTAAACAAACACACATGTGGGGGCTGCAAAAGACAATCTGATAAAAGCAGCTTTGGCTCTGGACCTTCAAGAAAAATCTCCACACAGGAAGTGATGTATCAAACAGTGCAGACATGGCGTGCACGAGCGTGCACAGGAGTCAAGATTAAAACAGCGTCTCAAAAATCAGGATCAAAGGGGAAAAGTTGGAGAGTGTCTGAAACTGTGGCTGATCCCAAGAAATTCTGCTGCAGTCTGAAAGTCTGATAAGAACCATGTGTTTAGTGGAGCAGTGGAGAAAAAAATAACCTTATAGGTTAAATCTGAAGGGTTAATAAAGAAAAATAGGATCTATGCTGATAGTTTTAATTTATACAGGATACATTTATTCTCATCATTCTTCTGCAACAGTTTGAGGTCATCTCAGCTGCAGCCTTGGATCTGATACTTGTAAAAGTTGCTCAAGGGCACTTCACATGTTTGTTGTGTTGTTTGTTATGTTTGACGTAGTGGGTTCAACAGCCTGCAACATCTTCAGTCTGCTGCTAGTAAAGATGGTCAGTACATGGAAGATGTGTTTTACTGCAGAAACACTTGTAACAGTGTTAATATTGGTATAAGGTTCTGTTGGTGCCCCCAAAAACCATTGCAGATATTCATTAGGACTAAGAGCAGTTTTGTGCACAAACACATTCTAATGAGCATGTTGATGAGTGGTGTCAATGTTTTTGTGGATTTTGAACTAAATGAGGTTGTTCTTTAAGGCCAGCTCACATGGCAGGATAATTAAGCAGATTTTTGCTCAGATCCTCTCCTTTTACCGTAACGCTCTAAATATAATCTTATCAGATATTCCTGCCATGCGTGGTGTGCTAGAAGTGCTCAGAAGGCCGTTTCACGACCCCCCCCCCCCTCGTTTCCCCATGAATATTGCTCATGCCCCCGTCCACCGTGTATGAATGTTCAACCACGTCCCGGGTCAGATAAATACAACAATATATCGTCAGCAAACAATGACATTTTTTGACTTCTTCCTCCCATTGATAAGACTTTAACATTTTGTTTTTGGATAATCTATTAACTAAAGGGTTCAATAACTGGGGGCTAAGGAAGCAGCCCTGCCTTGTCCCTTTCTAGCTTAACGAGTCCGATAAAACCATTAACTTTAATTCTTTCTGTCAGGTTTTCAGATATTGGATATAGAGGAGAGAGAGAGAGAGAGAGAGAGAGAGAGAGAGAGAGAGAGAGAGAGAGAGAGAGAGAGAGAGAGAGAGAGAGAGATTTGCAGTGAAACTACAACGACCTGGGGTCAACCATAAAAACAAACAGTGAGTGCACAAGAGAGAACACTGTTCCGTCAGGGCTGATTTCTGGCAGAAGGATAGAAGTAAGACAGAAAATGATGTTTTATAAACTGGTAGTGAGACCTGCAGTAACCAACGAGGAACAGGTGAAGAGCTGAGGATGTTATTTTTACTGAGCAGGACTACAAACAAGACCTTTGGACATGCAGAGGAGAGATGGCGGAGATACTGAACAAGGGAATCTGAAGGATGCTACAAGGAAGGAGGAAAAGAGGAAAACCACAGAGAAGAATGTGAAGGTGGATAGAAATTCAAACAGCTCATGGTGTCCTGTCCAGATTTACAGTAATTCATCAGAACGTTATTAACACTTTGACACAGCCCATCCAAAAGAAGCCTTTGTTCTGTGTGAAATGTGTCCTGTCATTGTGGCTCTAGAACATCTTCTCTGGAAGCTTCTTTCATGAAAGCTGACTGTTTGGGAACGATTCCCTCCTTCTAATCAACGTGTTTGTGGTCCCTTTGAAAATAAGACAAAATGACTTCAGTCTTCATTCCTCACCTAATTATCCAATTATGTTCAATTCCTGTGCAGAAAAGACCAGTTACTGTAACAAAGGCTAAATTTACAACCTCGGTCTACACTCTTAGAAATAAAACATTGGATTTAATTAATAAAGTTAAGGCAATCTTTTCCACAAAATCCAGTCAATTAAATGTAAAACAATAAGGCGTCAGAAGTTAAATTGTTGTTTAAAGGCAATAGCCTTTGTGCAGTTGTCCCTATTTAACACCATTAATTAGAATGTAGCCTACTCACACTCTGTTCATTTTATTAACAGTATCACTTTGGATTTAGCTGACCATTTTAATTTGAATTTAATGGCACCATTTACAATGTGCTTTGGATCTAGTTAATGCAACTTACTCTATTTAAATTTGTCAATTAATTTAATAGAACACAAGTTTGGTCAGAAACCCTGACTTTATTAAAACTTTCAGGAAAACTCCACAGAACAAACTGACAATAAATGCATAATTTTAAAAGTTGGTCAATTACCAATCATTTTTCTTAAAATCAAAAGTGCATTCATTTGACGATATCTTTAGTTTTATTCAAATAGTTTAAATGATCACATTCTCTGATTTTTTTTACACAGGTTGTAAACAATATTGCATCAGGATTAGCCAAACAAAAATATTAAAGTGCATGTCATAAACAATACAACATGAACACAATATCTGACCCCTCAGGTTAACATTCTGTGCAATGGTTGTCCAGTTATCAAAACAAGATACTTCAAAAGAATACAAGTGACTTGTGCTGTGCTACACTTGGCTCTTAACATTAAACCAGGATTTAAAAAAGTTCACAGCAATAGTGCAGGAGGGGAAAGGGCACTATGGTTCAAATCCGTCAGAGCCTTTGATTCTAAACCAAAATATATTTAAGTGCAGGAACACAACCAAGATCATGAACATCACGTCAAACATTGATTTATTTATGAAACAAGCATTGTGGTTCCAACATTTTCCACATTCACATGAGTCAGGTATACAGACTTGCTCAGGTGACAATGAAAAGATCACATTTCATCCTGTACACAGCTGTTAAAAATGACTTCAATGGCATTTTATGTCCATTTTTCAAAGAAACAATTTTTCCCCAAGCCAAAACCGAAGTCCAAAGATAGGAGCAGTTCATTGTCCTCTATAGTTGACTGCAGGCTGTTTCACTCAAGCAGTTTGTTTTTCAGAACCTGCATCTTCGTAGACACAGGAGGTTGTTTCCATCCAGCTCCATAAAAGCCTTCTGAAGAAATTCAAACGTGTATTTCAGCCAGGTGCTTTGGGTAGCTCAGACAGTAGATCAGTCCAGTCAGGAGGGCACACCCCTTTGCCACATCAGTCAAATCTTGCAGCACCTCCTTCTATGATGTCACCAATGTCCTCAGAGGGATCTGCATAGACTCCCAAAGTCAGCTGCTCCGTTTCTCTGCCCGCACCAAGATCTAGATCCTTAAAATGTAAAAAAAAAAAAAAAAAAGATACAAATAATAAAAATAAAGAACAAATTTTCTCAGATAAAAAGATCATTTATTGACTTACCATAAATTCCTTGAACAGGTCATCTGGCTTAGACACACACAGCTTTTAAAATGCATCAGTGCTGGTATTCTGGTGAAGATAAGAACTCATCAATGGGACAGGTTTATGATTTGTGTTCTTTTCAACTTCTCCACACAACATAGTCAAGAACATCGACAGATCATCCAGATGAGTGATTTAGCAATATGTTTGATAACTCAAAGTGACATGCAGTAAAGAAAATATCTAACTGTCCTGCCTGTATATTGCTTTAAAATACTCACAAAGCAGCAGATAAGTTATAAAGGTGAAGACTGCATCAGTCCACAGATTTCCAACCCTAACCTGACCAAATTTACTCTATTTGTCATCCTTAAAATGTTGTACTTACCAAATTGATTCATTGATGGTGATGATTCAATCCATCTGAACATGCTGCAAGTCATGGTTTAAAATGGTGGATGATCAAACTTCCACACTGAGCATGTGCAAACTCAGGAGGACGGAGAGCCATTTAGGACAATATTCTTCACATTAAAGGACTGTTCATTTTAAATTAACTGTTTACATTGGATTTAATTAACTGCATTTTGTTGTACTGAAACCTCGTGTTGTTAATTAAATTTAAAGTAATACCATTAAGTTTAGAGTCAAAATTGATTAGGTTAAAGCGGCTCTCTGGAGCATTTTTCTCTGTATCAAAGTTTTCTAAATGTTTTAAATGATATTTCAGGTCTAAACTATGATCTATGGGTTGAGTTCCACAACATCTGTCATTCTGATGGAGACCCTCCTTCCTCCTAGAGACCCCTTTCCATTATTTCTTGCCGCCGACATTTTTCAGCCAATGAAATTCAAATTTCTGCATTCTCTCAACATGCACGCGCATCGACCAAACCTGTACCAGTAGGGGGCGCTGTCGTACAGGATGCTCCGTGTGTTTCTCTGTTTACAGTCTCGTTCACTGAGGACTCACAGCTCATTTCTACTAAAAACCTACCCATTCCCCAGCTAAAGATCCATCCATCCATCCATTTTCTGTAGCCGCTTACTCCTCCACAGAGGGTCGCGGGAGAGCTGGTGCCTATCTCCAGCGGTCAAGGGGCGAGAGGCGGGGGACACCCTGGACAGGTCGCCAGTCCATCGCAGGGCCCAGCTAAAGATGGATTTATTTTTATTTTTAAACCTTTCACCTCACAGAATGGCAAGGCTTGACAGGATTATGCGTTTATTTTGGTCAGAAAGTTCATCCAGGGCCGAGTCAAGTTCAGCTTCAGAGTCCAGCAGCAGCTCTCTGCTAACAGAGCTAATATCAGAAGCAGCAGGGACAGAGAGGGCTCATCAGACCCTCGTCGTGTTGGAATAAGATTGTGAACTGTGAGTGATTAAACCCTACACATTGAGCGGTACAGCTTATGCCCGAAGTATATGCGCCATGTGCACGTGCGCACACGTGACCGGACGCGCGTGTCGAGATGTTTTGAGGAGGAGTCTTTGGACGCTAGATTCAAAAACTGCTCTCTTGCTGAAATAATCCAGAGTGCAGCTTTAAGTAGTTCTAATCTAGCATAAAATGTTTACATAATACTAACACCTCAGTGTTTCATTTCTTAGAGTGTACAAACCAGTGGCTGGTGTCAGGCTGTTTTATTTACAACCTCTGAGGAGGCTATCCCAGCTTTTCTGCCCTCTATAATGTCTCTGGTATAAAAGGCAGAGTTGAAATGGCATATCCATTGGTTAGTATGAATGACAAGGGTCACAAACTTAGTTCATATTACAGTGAGAAAAGGTGATTTAGACATTTTGGTTTAATCTTGAAAATAGGAGTGATCTTATATGACATCATAAGATCTTGTGTGATCTGTTAAAGGTCCGAGTGTTGTGAATGACTCTCACTTTATCACAACAAACTTGAGAATAAACTATTTTGTGTTTATAAGGTCTACTGATTAACTGAGATGATTATGGGGCGGTGTATAGCTCAGTTGGTAGAGTGGCCGGTCTGGTAACCGGAGGGTCACCAGTTTGATCCCCAGCTCTGGCTGGGTTAGATTGTCCTTGAGCAAGACACTTCACTCGTGTTGGTGGTGGTGGTGGTCAGAGCATCTTGGAAGGGCGCCGGTGCATGGCATCCCCGCCTCTGTCAGAGTGTCCCAGGGCAGCTGAGACTACAACGTAGTTTATCACCACCCGTGTGTGAGTGACTGATCGTGTTGTACAGCGCTTTGGGGTGTTCTGCACTGTAGAAAGCGCTCTATAAATACAAGCCATTTATCATTATATTGCATGAAGCTGATTCTAAAAGATATTTAGATGTAATGATTATTTCATGTTTCAGTAAAATCCATCCAGTGTTTCATGAGATTTTTTGCCAACAGACAGCCAGGAATCCAACAATTAATGGCAACTTTTTAAGGAAAAATTTTGTGCAATACGTAACTTTTCAAGTATGTGTTGTGGATGACCCTAGATACTACCACACCAAATTATAGCAAAAATATCTATAAAAATGACTGAGTTGGAGCCATTTCTGTGCTTGCTAACATTGATTAGCTGTGGTGGCCATCTTGAACTGGGTTGACTCCAAATGTTAATCAGTTGTTGGCATCAAGTGATTACTTTCTAAATATTTCACTACAAACTGTCCAGTGGTTCAAGACATATTTTGCTTATGCAAAAATACATCAATGCTTGACTTTCACATTTTGTCAGCAGATTATAAGAAGAACAACAAAATCCCAGATGAGTTAGAGGAGGAGATGTGGATGTAGAGCAGGAGCAAAGTGAAGAGAGGGGAAGAGTAAGCCTAAACCATTGGTTCCATAATGGGGAACATCTCATGAATAAAATGTACGAGCTGATGACGAGGACCCAGACAGAGTTTTGGGAATGCAGTATCCTGTGCTTCACTGAGACATGCTGGACACTGCTGACACATGCTGACACTGGATCATATCCAGTGTCTCTCTGCTTAGCTTTCTAACATTACAAACAGACAGAAAATTGAAGAGGGGGGTGGAAAGCAAAAGAGAAGATTATAGAGTGATCCATGACATTTTACTGTGAAATATGGTCTCTGCAGCCCAGATGTTGAACTGCTAGCTGTGAGTTTTCATTACCAAGGGGGTTCATCAGTGTTGTCTTGGTAGATATGTTCCACCATCAGCTGCTGCTGACTCTGCATGTGATATCATCACTTGTTGCTAAACTACAGACACAGCACCCCAATGCATTTGTGGAAATATCTGTAGATTCAAACCTTATGTTTTAATAGTGTCAACTACACCAGAAAAAAATAACACAATGGATTTGTTTTATGCTAACATCAAATGCATAAAGCTCTTTCGCAAGACCTGCTCTGGGCAAAGCGGATCATGATCTTGTCTTTTTTGGCTCTGTGTTCAAACCACACATCAAGTCCTCCAGAGACTGTTACTGGTCCACCTGAATGAGCAAACAAGCACCTTTCAGGATCCTCTGCTGTTTGCTTATCAGCATGGGGTTGGAGTTGAAGACGTCATTACATACCTGCTTAAACAAACCCACAGTCTGGACAAATCAGGCAACTCTGTGAGGATCATGTTCTTTCATTTCTATAGTTCATTTAATACAGTTCAGCCTGATTTATTATGTAAGGAAGTCCAGAAACACAGGTGGATCCTCCACAATCACCTGGACTAATGACTACCTGAAACCTGTTAGTGAGACTGAAGGATTGATTGTCTGACCAGGTGGTCAGCAGCACAGGAGCACCACAGGGAACTGTACTCTCACCTGGTGGACCACTTTGTGGGATGGTGGCACAATCATCTCATCTTGAAGGTCAACAAAACAAAGGATTTGATTGTGAAGAAATACTTTCCACCATGGGAGAAGAAGTGGAGGTGACAGAGGAATATAAATGCCTTGATTTTCACCTGAACTGGAGATGCAGTGATGTTGTTTACAAGAAGGGACAGAGCAGACTGGATTTCTGGAGGAAGCTGAGATTCTTCAGTGTTTGGAGCAGAATGCTACATATTAAGTCATTTAATCTGTTGTGGTAGCAGCATCAGAGCCAGAGATTGTAAAATCAAATCAAAAATATGTTGTTATCCCAGGCAGGAATTAGATGTTAGATGTTTCTTCTAAGAGTCAGTATTGTCAGGATGGATCTTCTGTGTTGCAGCGGATCTGAAGAACTTCTGACTGAAGACACCGAGTTGTATAGAGGATGCTCAGGGTTGTCCATCACATTCTTCATTTTTTGAAGCATCTTCTTTTGTCCAATCAGCTCTAGAGGCTTCATAGTTCCCAGAACAGGACCCGCCTTCTTTATCAGCTTGTTTAAAAAATTGAACAAGCAGATAAAGAAATTCAACAGATCGTCTTCAGTTAGAGGATTCTTCAGATCCGCTGCAACACAGATGGCTACATAAAATCCTTCCTGCCCTCAGCTAAAATCTGTGACTGAAGAAACATACGAGCTAATCACTGCATAAAGTATGATGAGATACTACATATAATTGATGCAATGAAGAAGGGTAAAACAAAACAACAAACATTAACACAGGTTTATTTCATTTTTAATCATCCAAACTTAATGTGTTATTCAAATATTTGGAGAAAAACAGAATCTTGCTGATGATAATAAATGAACGTTTTGACCTGGAAGGTCAGTTAATTCCAAATCCCACTAAAACTAACCTAAAGGAGGGAGTCTGCATCGTTTGACACATAAACGTGTTAATCTGCATTAAAACACGTCATAAAGCTGCACATTGAGAGTCTAGACAAAGGTGAGCAGAGACACAGACACTTTAGTGTAACAACCTTTATTGAAGGAGCTCTTACAACACTATCGAGGCTGTTTATCCTCATTTCAAATTATCTTCTCAAACAACATGGGAGGCAGTTGATACACTGCAAGTAATAGCACCACAGAAGAAGAAAACTAACGTTCAGTAACTCTGACAAATCAGGTGAAACTCAGTTGTGGGAACCCACAATTAACGTGTTTGCTCATGAGTTCCTTTGGTTTTCTTTTCCAGCTTTTAACCATGACAGGTATTTTCCTAAATTACTCACAGAGGGAAAAGATGTGTGTGTGTGTGTGTGTGTGTTCAAGTTTTATGCTTAAATGAAGCTTTTCTGCTGCAGGCTACTACCATTGTGTTGTTCTGATAATTGACCCGAGCTAAACAGTTTAACAACAGCTCCGAGGTCTCACTGCACACACATGCTGAGTCCAGCTGTCTCATTGGTACCAGGTGAAACGGGGACGGTCTACTTTAAAGTCTGCCTGATGCCACATCCTGCCTTCCCTGTTGTGTTGGTGATCTAGCAGAGCTTTGGGTGCAAGTTTTCTCCAAGTCAGTAAAATATCATTATTTATTTCAACAAAGTGAAACCTAAAGTGAAAAAACCAGCCAGGAATCGGTTTTCTATTCATACTAGTGCAGGGAGAAGTGTATGTTTCCATGTGACGTGGTCTTTATTTTGCAATACTGCAACACAACACATTCAACGACACTTAAAGGAGCGGTAAGAGATACTAAATGGACCCATGTGGGACCAGAAACAGCAGAGGATTTTGGTTCTGGAGAGACAGGAAGTTTCTGTCAACCTTCACTGGTCGGATGAGGAAAGTTTGAAACAAAAATCCAGATTAAAACCAGAATGAGATCATTATCACTGGCTCTCCAGGATCAAAGTGAACTGTTGTGTTGGGACGTTTGTACCCTGAATTTTACCTCAAAAGCAGAAAATATTACGTCTTCAGTTTTGATCTGATTTACTGGGTTGCAATGTTGAGTTTGAGAAGGTCTACCTTGGAGGATCAGTTTAAAGTAAAAAAAATCCTTTTATAAAGATATTTACATTGGTTTGTCACACAATCGTTTTGTGACATTTCCTCTTGTTTTTTAATGCATTTGAACACAGTGTATGGTAAATGAGTGAAACTGAATACTCATAATGGGTCTAAAAAAAACAAACTTGTTGGTCCTTTTGTTTGTATTTAGGGCAAAGAGACCCTACGGGTGACGGTTTGGTGGAAGACCCCACGGAGCAGAGAAGGGTAGTCCGGGATACGGAACAGATGGCGCTGGGCGTAGCTGATGTCGTCCTGCCGCCCCCTGCTCACCAGCACGCGCAGGTTGACCTCGCTGACCTGGCTGCCAGCTGAGATGACGAAAAGCTCGATGCCAGCATCTGCCACCTCACGAATTCGCTTCTCCAGGACCGACTCGGTGACTCTTTGAGATCTGCCATCCGAAAACAGCAACACCTTCCTCCTGCCTCCAGCTGCATCGCCTCGGCCGCGTAAACTGGAAACGGCAAATGACAGAGCCTCCAGAAGGTCGGTGCCGTCATTCTGGAAGGCTGCTTCTTCGATGCGAGAAGAGAGGATGGTCAGATTGTTGGTCGGTGCCTGCTCCATACGGGGGGTTCGGCTATACTGAGCCACACCCACTCTGACTCTGGCACTCCCTTTTCTCTCAGCTGAGAGGAATCGGTCAGCCAGGCGTTTGACGAAGGACTTGCTTATCTCAAAGTTTTTCTGGCCAACGCTGGCAGAGCTGTCCATCATCACCAAGATGTCAGTATTGTCAGAGAAGGAGACTGCAACGTAAAAACAAACAATAGTTCTAAAAACATCTGAAAAATATCTGAAACAAAACAAAGGAAGATGCAACAGAACAAAAGAAGCACTTATGTCATAGCAAGCTGATTCATGCTGCATTTACTGTGTAAAAATGTGAGACTGTGACATTTTTGTCCAAATATTGCTTTGACATTAAAATAAACTGAATTACTTAAAGACTTACTTGGACATTTGTAGTCTGGGCATTTCTTCTCTACAAGAGAACAAATCAGGAGACAAATCAGCTCCACTGGATTTCTAATAAAACGTTCAACTAATAAACTGAGCAGCGATGGGTCATGTACCTTGACAGATCTTGGCTGTGAGATTCTGAAGGAAACTGTCTTCCAGCAGTTGAGCAAAGTTCTCCAGCACAATGGAAAACCCTGGTTTGGTGTCGCCCTCACAGGCCACGGAGTTGAGCTGCTCCTTGTTGGGCTGGCGCCCCGCGTAGTCCTTAACTCCCAAACCCCCCACCTGGACACGAGGCAGGAGAGTCTCAGTTTGAATTGGGTGACATTAGCATTTACAGTGACCTTCTGGGCCTGCTGGACTCACCATGAGGTCTTTCCCACAGAGGATATCGAGTTCAACCTTGTCCTTGATAATATCAGAGCGTCCATCGGTCAGAACCAGAACCACTTTGTTATCTTTCTTCATTTGATTGATCGTCGTCGTCAGAGCAAACTTAAGGGCCTCGCCTGTGTAGGTGGCCTCAGCTAACCAGCGCAAGTCTCTCACTGCCCTACACACACACACACACACGCACACGCACACACACACACACAGAAAATATGAGGAATTTTACAATAAAGATCTTTTATCAAAAGTTCACACTGCAGGTCTTAATGGTCCATTCTGATTTTTGCTACCAGATTTGCTCCATCCACCATGTGTTGTTGATGTAAAAGTGGGATAAAATGCAACTTGACTGTTCAGACTGAGGTTGCTATGAAAAACATCAGACACAATTTAGCACCACATATAAATCGGGACCTGGGTCGGATTTGAAAAGATTGGATTTGATTCGTTCTGATTGTTTAAAAAACAGGAAAAAAGAATCTAATTTGGGTAACTTTAGCCTGCAGTGTGAACGTAGCCTTAGTAGCTTGTAGACATTTCAACAACTCCTCTAAACATTTACTTAAATCAAATTTGTGCAACAGGAAGTAGACAAGTCCCTCTGAAAATGAAGGTCTGAAAATATGTCTTCCCGTTATTCAGAGGTAAGAATGGTTTGAAAAAAGAAGCTTAACATTGATGCATAAACATGTTTTCTTCAAAATCACTAACATTTTAATAAATGCTGATGCTTCCTTAAAGCGGCTCTCTGGATTATTTTTCTCTGTATCAAAGTTTTCTAAATGTTCTAAATGATATTTCAGGTCTAAACTATGATCTATGGGCTGAGTTCCACAACATCTGTCATTCTGATGAAGACCCTCCTTCCTCCTAGAGACCCCTTTCCATTATTTCTTGCCGCCAACATTTTTCAACCAATGAAATTCAAATGTCTGCATTCTCTCAACATGCACGCGCATCGACCAAACCTGTACCAGTAGGGGGTGCTGTCGTACAGGACGCTCCGTGTGTTTCTCTGTTTACCATCTCGTTCACTGAGGACTCACAGCTCATTTCTACTAAAAACCTACCCATTCTCCAGCTAAAGATGGATTTATTTTTAAACCTTTCACCTCACAGAATGGCAAGGTTTGACAGGATTACGCGTTTATTTTGGTCAGAAAGTTCATCCAGGGCCGAGTCAAGTTCAGCTTCAGAGTCCAGCAGCAGCTCTCTGCTAACAGAGCTAATATCAGAAGCAGCAGGGACAGAGAGGGCTCATCAGACCCTCGTAGTGTTGTAATAAGAGTTGTGAACTGTGAGTGATTAAACCCTACACATTGAGCTGTACAGTTCATGCCCGCCGTGTGCACGCGCGCACATGCGACCGGACGCGCGTGTCGAGATGTTTTGAGGAGGAGCCTTTGGACGCTAGATTCAAAAACTGCTCTCTTGATGAAATCCTCCAGAATGCGGCTTTAATTTCATAAATAAATATATACATTTCTTTAACATTAAAAGCAGAGCTTGACCTTCTGAGAGGTGATTACCTTAAGGCAGCTAGCCATTTTAAAGAAAATAAAACAGAAATGCTTTAAAAAAAATTCTACATTATGAGAATAAAGTTTAAATGTTAAGAACTGAGTCAAGTCTTAAGTAAGTAAGAGGTCATCTATGTAGTTTTCAGTGTTTTTTCTCAAAGTTCTCTTGATCATTATAGTTACTTGCTATGAGTTACAGGAAAAAAGTGGAATTGCCTTTTTATGCTCACCTTACATAATTATGTACACCTGTTTCAAACGTTATAAGCATCACCGGCCCCACGATTTCTGTTTCTGTGTTTAAGATCTCTTACAATGGACAAAAAAAAAAAAACGCAAGGAATAAATGCAAAGAACAGACAAAAGGCCCCTCTGTACGTGTTTATATTGAGTATAAATAGGACTTAAAAGTAAATTTTAAGCAGTCTAAGATTTTGATCAGTTTTAACACATACTGTTATTTTTTGGGGGACAGCTAACCACTGGGGGCTTAATATATATTGGCAAGTTTTTGTGGTTTTGTGTAAAAGTTATAAATAATTAGAAATTTTCTTGCATAATTTACTTGTTTACCAGATGATTTTCTTTATAAACTCTAGTAAAAACAATAAGGTTTAAGTCCTACAGGACAGAACACTTTGGTCTTGACTAAAGGTAGACTAAAAGATTTAAAATCATGAAAAAGTTACATAGTGTGCCTTTAATATTGATAAAGAAAACTATAAAAATAATCTTCAGACTTTCTTAGTTTTTAATTTAGTTTTCAAATAGTTCAGCTTTATGTTTGCATAAATTCATTCATTTTTTGCCTCAAAATTTAAAAGTTTAACTTTTTTTTTCTTACTCTCAAAAAGGAAAATATGTGTTGATAAATTTAATATATTTATGAGATAACATCACATTTCGTGTAAAGACCTGATGTTGTTTTGTTTGGCTAAGAGGAGCTCATCTTACATCAGTCCCTATAATGTTTTTCAACCTTTTTTGAGTCAAGGCACACTTTGTCATTGAAAAAGCCATAGATATCATATACATCTAGATGCCCTATGCAGGACTCTACGGCGTCCTTACATGGCGGCCATCTTGCTTCAGACAGCTGATGTTCTGCTCTCTATAGCCATGTTTCCATGGCAGGGGTCGGTACGGTTAGGTTTGGTTCGGATCGCTATTTTGTCTGTTTCCATTGTAAAACCGGTCCATACAACCGATCCATACCGGACCATGAATGGTCCTCTTGAGCTGGGGGTCCATAGAGCGGTACGGTTAGGGCGGAGCTGTGGCGTTAAAACACAGACCACTGATCACTGCTTGTGACGAGCAAAACAAACCCTGAAGTGCATTATTTTATTATTACTAAAGTGAGAAGTAAAAACAATCCGTCCTGTAACGCTGGACCCGGCTCCTAAGGTCTGGATCAGTGAATGAATCTCTCGCGGTCAGCGGCTGGAGGGATTCATTAATCGCTGCGGACCGTGGGTCTCCGCCTCCTCGGGTCTGGGTCCGTGAACCCCTCGCGGTCCGACCCAGCAGGTCGAGCCGCGGACCGCAAGTGAATCACCGCGGTTGAACCCAGTGCTGACGGTGCCGCGGCTTGACCGGCCGGGTCGAACCGCGACTCACGGACCCAGACCCGAGGAGGCAGAGACCCGCGGTCCACGGCTCGACCAACTGGGTCGGACCGCGAGTAAATCCAACTGCGGATTCACCGCAGCTGAACCCGGTTACGCGCCTTGGGTCTGTCAGCAGAGATCCGACCACGGAAGTGATAAAATGCCAGCAAGTTACACCAGGCTAGATCACTTTAGAACTCCAAACATTCAGCGATGAGCTGCGTTCAGGATGAGCTACATGGATCGGTAAAAAAATGAAAGAGTTTATAAAGAAGTTTCACAAAATGCAGCAGAAGGATTTGAGCAGACAGGAACAATGGCGGAGAAATCAAAATCCCCATATAAGGACAGAGCTGGTATGACGTGATGACACGCATTTACGTTTAACCCCGCCTGCCGAATGAGGGTCCGACAGTTCATGGAAACACTCAACCAAAATAGCGGATCTGTACCGAACTACGAGGACCCTCCACCGAACTGTACCGTACCGTACCTCCCATGGAAACATGGCTTATGGTAGCAGATTGAAGGTAAGTGATAAACTTAACTAAAAATAATCATAACTCGATGAAAAATGAATGGATTTTCAAACGGGTTACTTTCTTACAAATGTTATTATGTATAGACTTGAGATTTGATACTTTTACAATTTATGAGTTTCCCGACCATTATCAATATATTTTGATATATATTCACAGCCATGTCTCTGACGTTTATAAAAACGCAAACCGATTAAAAATCGGTTAAAAATTGAGTAAGTTAGTGGTATTTATTAGTACATGCTTCATTGACAACAATGTTAATAAAAGGAGCAGCTCGCTGTCACAAGATGGCTGCTGGCGTTGCTACATCAGGGTCCATTGACAAACAGCTCGGATAAGATATCTAGTAATATATATGATATCTGTGCTTTTATAGATATAAGCCTGTTGTCAGCAAAGAAATGTATAGCCTTGTCTTGGAAGAATGTAAACAGACCCAGCGCCACCCAGTGGTTAAAGCAAATTATGTCTAGCCTCCCTTACATCTGGCAATCTAAACATTTATTCGACAAGATCTGGGGACCTTTTGCTAACTTTATTAAAGACTTAGACTTAATAGATGACTCTCTGGATTTTTGAGACAATGAAACCTGCAGTCCTACAGCTTAAGCAGAAATGTCACAATTTAATTTAGAAAAAAAAGGGGGGGGGGGGGAATGTGTTTTTGGAGATAAGACTATATGTTATATTATACTTTCCTTTTTATGCATAATGACATCTGTTGAAGATGTTCACTATTTTAGTTTTTTTTTCTGTTTAGACAATATTTCATTCTTCTTATTTTTTTTTTCTTTTTGGGGGGTTTAAATTCATGTAATGAAGTTATTAAGTTTGCATGGACAAATTTGTATTCACAAGATTATTGTAATTGCATGACTAAAATCTAAATAAAAATATATTGGCAAAAAAAATTGTTGGGACTGTCGCTGCTCCACCAGGAAACAGAGAGCCAATCCAGGACTGGCCGATGCAGTGGAGACAACGAGTTGCGGACCCGTTGCCTCAAGCGATTGCTTCCTCCTCCTCCTCGCCGAACACAGACATGATGTGGTCCAGTTTGGGGGAGGAGGCGTGCCGGTGATGAGCGTGTCATGGGCCGCGGTAGCGTCTCAGAGCGCACCGCGCGTCTCCCCAGAGCGCACACTGACCGTGGACCAGGTCCAGGTCCTGAATTTGCTGCGTGGTCTGACTCCAAACAGAACCGGAGTCTATGATGACTGACACAGACACGCGACAATGGCATATTATTTGTAGATAACAATTAATTAGTTTTCAAAAAATGTTTTTTAGACTAGTAGGTGAAATTGAATAATTTCCCGTGGCACACCTGATGATTTCTCACGGCACACTAGGATGCCGCAGAACAGTGGTTGAAAAACACTGATATAGTAAATGTGTCAGAATCAGGAAATATTGAATTTTGTGGATTATGGATTACACAACTTGTCACATAAGAAAATATCCAGAATATTGACTTAATCAGAGAAAAGCTGCACACAGAGTAATAAAACCTTGGGTGACTGTGTGTGAGCTCACTGTTTAAAATCGGTGAGGTCACTGGTGAGTTTCACCACTTCTTGTGCTTGTGATCCGCTGTACTGGACCACACTGACGGTGGAGTGGTTGGTTGAAAACTGGAAAGAAAAACAGCACATTGAGTTTGTGTCTTGGCCTGTGTGTGTTTGTGTTTAGCTCCGTCAACATTTCTGCGTCCCACCCTTTCTGACTAATTACATCCAAACTGGAAGAGAAGAGTCATTGGAGAGACATAAGAGCACCATGCTAATGTCAAGCCAATATTTTCATTCACGCTTTCTATTTTGAGGTCTGATCTTTCATACCACCTCTGAAAAACAGTCCCAGACAAATTTTAGATAAACAACTCATGAGGTTAAATAGCTGTCATCCCACAGAGGCAGAGAAATATGACAACAATGTCATCAAATTCAGGGAAGACTTTACCTTGACTTGGTGGTTTTTGATCAGTCTGTCAATAACCGTGATGATAAAATCTTTGGCGAGTGCAAAGTTTGTGGCACCGATACTCTCTGAGCTGTCCACAATGAACGCCAGGTCCACAGGTGAGCACTTACACTCTAAAAACACAGAAAACTCACACGTAAACACAAAAAAATTCCTCAAAACATAGGATATAAACAGTTTAGGAAAGTACTCCAAACTCACCACAACAAGCTGGGATGTGATTAGAGGAGCATGAGAAAAACACACACATAAGTCAGAGTTAATTTACTGAGAAGATGAAAATACAACACAACCTGCTCTGGTTTTAAACGACATGTTTAAAGTCAAGTCACAGAGGTGAAAAGGCAGAATCATGGAGGAAACATGACTTCACTACAAACGAGGTTACGTGTAGCTGAAACTGAGTCATTCACTTACAGCAGAGCTTCATGATGATATCCAGAATCTCACATTCCTGCAGAGAGAGGTGGGGTACAGTAAGGAAACACACTGCTGCAGCACATAATGCTCTAACGTCAAACACAAGGCGGTCCCTGAGTGTTTTAAAATGCTCCCAGAGTAAAGGCAACTATGATATTTTACTTAGAAGTCTGAGGGCGTCTCTGGGTTTTAGAGTTCAGGAAATTGAGTGTGGAGCTGGGATTGACCGTAAAGTATCGCTTTCAGATTCAGATGTCGCACAACTTCTAGGGGAAATTAAGTGTGTGGTCTAATGACTGACATAAAGGCAACAGTTCACATTATGAGGACTGACTTCTGATACTCACATCAGTTCCTGGAGGTCCAGGCGGCCCAGGAGGACCCTGAATAGAAACAGAAGATTATTGCAAGAAAATAAGATGGAGATTAACTGATGTTCAGACTTGTCTTTTGAACAAAAACTGTCTGGTTTGACCTCAAGATGACCAGCTGTTGAAGTGTTTGAACTTTAAAGAATTAAAAGAGGTTTCTGTGGAAAACCTTTACCCCTGTGACTAAAAACCAGCTTCCCACATTAACTGAGCCCACATCCACACCCACGTGATCACTGCTATCTCCCTACAAACAACATCTGAATCTTCCAAAAGTTCGCTGTAACAGCATCTTGTTTTTTTCACTCAGTTGCATGAAAACCATCTGTTTTGTTTTAACACACATTAAAAGTCAGTTTAAGAGCATTCTTTTCTGTGACACACACGCGCACACACACACACACACTCACGCACGCACGCACGCACACACGCACGCACACACACGCACACTTATAGTGGGAAAGACTGGGCAAAAAAGAGACAGCTGTTAATTGTAGAGGAGAGAAAATGTCCCAAGAACACATGACGCAGTCTTCATACAAAATATGCAGAAGAAACAGAAGCCAAAGGAAAAGCAGAGAACGTGAGGGAGATAAGAGAAGGAAAAAACGCAAAAAAAAATAAGAGTGAAATGGTAGAATCTGAATAATCGCTCGTCTTAGAGAAGATGTCTTCAGCAGCATTCTCAATCTGTGAAAAGATCTGGAAATCACATGAACTTTCTGACCTCAGAGAGCTCTGAAATCAATTACAAACGTCTTCCCTACAGACAGAACATGGACACGTCTGTAGATTCTCAGTCAGGTCATGGCAATCCCAAGTGCATGATGGGAAAATAAATGTAGTATTCTAAAAAAGAAATGACTGGGATGAAGTCACATCACATACCCACTGATTTACAGACGACTAAAGCTTTAAATTAATTATGCAAATCTGTTGTTTACCACTCAGCCATAACTCAATGTGGCCACGCCCCGACACGTCTAATCCAGACCACCATCCAGCTTAAAATAACCTGGTTTTTATCTCACCTTGACTGAGACAAGATTGAGACAGTCTGGGTTTCCCTGCTAGGGCTGCTGCCCCTATGACTAGGACCCAGATTAGAGGAAGACAACGAAAAAAGAAGCCAATAAAGACAAACCAGTAGATTTCTGTCCAATATCACAACATAGTACCTTAATGTTGACGTCACGATGGTGATTTTAAATCCACTTCTATGATATTTTTAAAGGGTTCTTATTACTGTAGAGCTGCATAATATACAAAATATATCTATAGCACAATATCAACATTTACAATACAAATATCACTAAAAAAAGTACAAGAAGGTAATTTCCCTCTATTCCAACCAAAGATTTAAACCCAACATTAACACATTTCTTTAAAGTACTTCTGAATCAAATGAACACTTCTTACCAGTCTGCCTTCAGGTCCTCTGTGACCTTTGGCCCCTTTAGCCCCAGAAGGCCCTGGTTCGTTGTTCTGTGAAGAAAGCAGGAACACAGGTTAATAACTGAAGCTGAAAAACGGCCCCAGTCTCCACAATGTGCAGCAGTTTTCATCAAACATGACATTTCTGTTCCACACAGATGTGGTTTATACACTGGAAACATTTACCATGACTGAAGATTCTCATCTGTAGGATCATGTAAATTACCACTAAATACATTTAGGATTGAGTCAAACCTTTTCACTGACACATGTAAGCCAGAATCAGCTGCAGCAAACCCTTACATGATGGGTGCTCTGCTATCAGCACTAAACATGGCTCTGGGTTTGAACAATAGAGTTTTGTGCACAGTTAAACATGCTAGTTTATGTTATAGTATTGGAGCATGAAGAGCTGTTTCTGTGTGGCTTAACAGGAACAATAATGACCTTAACCAGAAGAGCTCTGCCAATGGTTTAATAAAAATAGATGAAAGCAGAGTTTATGTTATGTTTCATAAGTGTCGTATGTGGTGTAATGAATTTAACTTATTGAGGATTTTTCCTGTGAGAGTTGTAATAGGACCACAGCACGGCTGTATTTGGTTTCTTTACAATTAACAGTAAGTATTTCAAGGCAACTTCAATCATTTCAGCTAATCCCAGATTTTTATAAAAAGTTTATCTCCTCCAGAAGGGTGTCAGTCTATTTCCAGTACGTTGGACCGTTATAAAAACTCCTAATCCATTTCAAACGGAGCCAGAGCAGCTGCAGGCGGAGAGAGCAGCCAAAGCAGCTGCTAATCTGTCAGAGATTACCATCTAAACTACAAACAGGGTGAAGAAGAAATAACTTAAAACTGGAAAACTATTTAAAAACTATCATCTTTTAAATCTGTTTCCATTCATTTACATTAAAGATTTTTTGTCTATAAAGACATAAGGATGCTGCAGAGGATTGTCTATATTTGTATGAAATATTAATTTCTGTCTTAATGGTCTATTTTGGAGTAGGTTTTTAGTAGATGTTAATAAAACAGAAACATGACTCTGTTTAAAATATCCTCAGCAGGTAAAACAAACTAAAAACAGCATCTCTGTACATAAATCCTGTCTGCTCTTTGATCTGAACGCAGGCTGAGACCAAAAGATCTGACCCTCTCCAACATGACCATCAACTAGAGGACAGATATGGAAGAGAAGGTAATGCCAACCACCTGGCTTTAAACACACACACACACACACACACACACACACACACACACACACACACACACACACACACACACACACACACACACACACACACATGTGAGCTTTGAATAATAACACACACACATATGTGTGTGTGTGTGTTTCACTCAACACGTGGTTCTAATTACTCCAGGCTCTCAACTTCAAACAGCGTGAGGTAATGAAGGTGAACTATATCATCCACAGCTACAAACACATTTCCTGACCTGGATTTTACGGCGTCATCCTTCAGCCAGATGTGACTACTAGAAAGACCTTTTTCACTTTGTTCATGTTAGCCTCCCAACACTAAAAACGTAAAGAAGTCCTCATCATCTCTACCCTGGTCCTTGTGCTCATGTCTCCTCTGGCTACAGGAAGTAGTACAAACAAAAGCTGTGTGAAAATATTGAAACTGTTCAGTTAAAAAAATATTTAACTCTTTGACCTCCAAATATTTGTCCTTCTATCTTAACTTAAAACAGACAAACAACAATGAGCTAATCTGAACTTCAGTTTTTCTTTGAATCATGAACGCACCATTTGCCAAGCGGCAATACAAATCCAACACTTAACCAGTCTGTGAACTCACCATTACTACGTGCTATTTTACACAAACAGATCTTCCATGTGGATGTTTTATTTAATCTTTTTATAAAGTATTTTGTTGAATATAATTCATTTAAATAAATCAGAATCAGCCAAAATCTGTATCAGCAGGTCTCAGCTGTATAAGTAAATTTGTATCAGCCCTCAAAATCAGAATCAGTGCATCTCTAACTAATACATTATATCATAATTATTTTAGCCAAAATTGAATTAAGAAAGGCAGAAAATGTAATATATCACTGCTTTTGTTTTGGTGTGGATAATAAATGGTTAAGAAGTCAAACTGCAGCCCTTGTGAATGGCTGAGTATCTTTAGAAAAAGACAGAAATATTGGAAAGAATGTGAAGTTCCTGTTTTTCATTTGAGGGAGACAAGACATTCATTGTGTGAATTTTTAATAGAGGCCTTATTCATGGATGGTCAGGGAGAACAGTAGCAGATGGAAATTAGCATATCCAGTTTAAGAGCCTTGTATACAACAAAAAATAGAAAACAGTAAAATTTGTTGGAAGAGAAAATTAGCATCTCTCATGTTTGAATATTTAGCTTAGCAGGTCAAAAAACTGTAAACAGTTAAGTAACACTTTCTGTTTTTTAACTAAGACAACATGCAGTTTAATTAAATGACATACTAATCAGTTATTTCTCCGTTTTATTAATTGAAACATATAATAACTAGACTGAGGAACATAACATGGAAGTTGAAGCTGAATGAAACTGAAATGCCCCCTAGTGGCTGGCTGCAATATAAGCCTCTATTCTAACTAAAAATGTAAAAATACACCTCAGATCATTTTGTCCAGAAATGGACTCTTAGTGTTTTACATGGTTTTTACTTTGCTGCTGAATGTAAAAAAACAAAAACAGTGGGCGGAGCCACAGGATTTCCAGACCCAAATCCTGAGGGCTCAGGTTCTGGTTCCAAAAACACTAGAAGGTAGCACCTGTAAACAATATAATTAGGATTCACTTTATATCAACGGGAGACCGTGGAGACACTTCATCCAGCTTTAAATACGCTGATGGTTTTCTCTCATTATGCTGGGCTACTGGTGCCGATACTTTTATAGTTTCCTTCTATGATGGCTGCTGTTTTTCAAGGACAAGCAGATCACACTGTGTCACTGTTCACAAAAAGTTAGAGATGTTTGGCTTTCTGGTGAAATTTCAGGATGAACCTAAAATGCACTCTAACCTTACAGGTGAACTTAATGTGACCTTCTCTAAATGTTTGAATGCACATGTCCAACTGTTCAGTGCTGCACATCTTCCTGTTCTCTAACAGGGAGCTTAACAGCAAAATTAACAGCTGCTTGATTCATGAATAAACCAACAAATGTCCTGGTTAAATTAGAATGATTGGTATTTAAACAGTCCTCCTCATCATGCTGTTCACATTTTGACATCATGAGACCAAGACCACACCTAACAACTGATCAGCAGTACTTCACCATCGAGAGGCTTCAAACAGGATGTTCTCAGATGGAAGTGTCCACTGAGCTGAGTGTCATCAGCAGGTTGCAACAGAGATTCAGAGAGACTGAAAGAGTCCCAGAAAACCCTAGAAGTGGACGACCTTTGGCCACATCCCACACTGATGACTGTTTCATCCTGAACAGTGTCCTGAGGAACCAGATGATGAATGCCAGACAACTCCAGGCACATTTAAGGGAGGTGAGAGACACCCAAGTGTCACGTCAGACCATTAGAAACTGTTTACCTCACCATGGTCTGCATACTAGATGACCTGCACCTGACTACCTGGATGACATCATTAATCCAGTCACTGTTCCTATACAGGAACAGCACAGGCCTCATTTCATCCTCATGGACCACAATGCTCAGCTCCTAGAGGTCTCATCATTAGGAAATGACTGCTGGAGACTGGGGTACCTCAAATAGAGTGACCTGCACTTTCTCCAGACCCGAATCTCATAGAACATCAATGGGATCAGCTGAGTCAGCATAGGCTGGTAACTCTGAACCCCAGAACCTGAATGACTTGAGGACAACCCTTCAAGAACAATGTGATACCATGACTTGGCAGACAATAAGTTGACTTGTGAACAGCATGAGAGGTCCTTGTCACACTGTAATTGATGCTCAGGTCACATGACCAGTTATTGAGACATTGACAATTATTGTTACCACTGTTGTTGGCTTTTCTTTCAATAAACTGTCTGAGATAAAGAAATCTCCACTGCATGCTTCTACCGGTACTTAAAAGCTCTAATATCGTGGTATAATTTCACTGTAAAAGAATCTTTTGACATTTTCCAGAAATTTCACCAGTAAGCCAAATATTGCTAACTTTTGTGAGTAGTGTATAAAACGAACATTTACTCAACAGTAAAGGGAATTACAAGGCCTGTAATCCTGACTGTAGGTTTTGATAAGTGGTAAACTGATCCAACACTCTGCCTCCTAAGGCTTACAGACAGCTGACAGATGAAAGGATACAGCATGTAGAAGTGTTTATGTCAGGACAGGGGAACCTTGGAGAAGTAAAACCGGGATGTAAACCCATCCGGGTTGAAGGAGCGGTTAAAGTGTTAAAACTGTGATTTCCCCCCCCCCACACATGCACACAAACACCCAGAGAGATATGAAGTCCACTCATAGTCTGTGCTCATTTCCTGGTATCCTTGACAATGACATACACACAGCTGCATCAGCTCTAAACCCTCTTCCCCAATGGCACACACACACGCACGCACGCACGCACGCACGCACGCACGCACGCACGCACGCACGCACGCACGCACGCACGCACGCACGCACGCACGCACACACACACACACACACACACACACACCACACACACACACACGCTTGTATTTTAGAAAAGATTTCCAGCTGCAGAACAGGAGGAGAATGTGGAAGCAAGACAGATGTTAAAAAAATACAAATATAGAGTGAAAAATGTAAAGCATGTCCAAAAGGCTGAAGGCAAAATAACAAAGCAGAGACAAAAAGAGCTTTTTTGATGGTCACGTCTATTATTTTAAGCTTTAAAAAATACCAGCAAAACAAATGATACATCTGTGCCCATCAGTCAAGCATTATGACTCATATCCTGTAAGTTTATTCTGCCAAGAAGGAACTGACTCTAGATAAAACGAGATCAGGAGCAAATAGAAACTCCGGAAAATAAAGAGACTCACATCTGGGCCCGGCTCTCCGGGTTCTCCGTCGTCTCCTTTTGGTCCAGGGGTTCCCTTGCCACCCTGAGGGTTTTGCAGTAAAGGTTCAGAGGTCAAACATCAGCAGGACAATTTTTCAACACTTTTATTAAATTAGTAGAATGGTTGTCAAAATTTAAAAAATTAGTTATAAAGAGAACCCACCGGCTCACCGGGTTGTCCACGTTGTCCAGGGTGGCCCTGAAGCACGCACGCACGCACGCACGCACGCACACACACACACACACACACACACACACACACACACACACACAGAAAATTCAGATTACACTCATTTCTATAACACACATGTTTATAACTGTGTAAGTAAATTAATCAGCTGCAACACCTACCTGAAAACCAGGACAGCCTATTGTTCCATTTCCTTGGATGCCATCTTCTCCCTGAGATTAAAAAAGATCCTGATGTCAGGACAGATGATGGATGGCACACATCTGTCTCTCCTCTCCTTTCCTCCCCATCACTCACCCTCTCCCCGATCAGGCCTCTGTCTCCTGGAGCTCCTTTGATTCCTCTTGGCCCTTTACCCCCCTGAGTAATAAAGAAAAAGATTAAACAAATGAAATCTGACATGCTGAAAACATTTCTGAGTGCAAGCATGTGTGTGAGAAGAAAAACTTTTAGCACCTGCAGTTTTGAATTATTTTTTAAAATTCTTAATCAAAAACATCCTCACCAGGCTGAATGGAGATTAGGAAAGAAAACTCATATGTCCTTGTAACAATTAGAGCTGCCTTTCATGTCAGAGTTTGAAACGAACATTGAGAAATAATGGACTTATAGCTGTTTGCTCAAATCTTTAAAATAATGTGTGCAATCTCACACAATCAGTCAAGTTTTAGACGTACATACAGTGGTTACTTTCCTGGAAAATTCAATAAAACCTGTCCAGAGATTATTTTAAAACTACAAACAACCAAAACTGTGTAAAGGTTTTACTTGTTTTCCAAAACTATGATCCATTACTCTTCCTGGCAAGCAGAAATGAGTGTTGAGTAATTTTAATAGTTCACTGGATGTGAAAGTAAATAGTTTCAGCTAATAGTAAAAAAGGCTTTTTAATAAAAACTGATATGAGAGAAAGAATTTTTTTTATATCTAACATATAATTTCTTATGTATTTCTCTTATTTAAAAAAAAAATCTAATCCTTTACATATAAAGGAACAAAAAATAACTACCAAACAAAAAAACAAATGAGTGAGAGTCTAACGCACAATGTGACGTTAAATGGAATCACTTTGAGATGCACCAAAATGTCAACTAGTGATTGGAATTGGTCCATATGTGGCTCACCCGGTAACCCACCAATCTGAAGCACAAAAATATTTTTACATATTTTTTGGGGTGGTTCATGAACACTACATTACCTAGCAGCAATAAATATCAGATATTTTCCCAGTTTGTGAACGCACCATCACAAAGTGATAACTAGAAATCACATATTTTATCACCATTTTCATGTTAATCAGATAAAATTGTATTTTGTAGACTAGAAAAAAAGAAATTGGCCAAATTCGGGTTCAAAGCTGTACAAACTCTAGAAATCCAGAATTAGTTCATCTCTAAATATAAAAACTCAGATTGCTTTGAGGACCTTTGCATGTTTAAATTCTGTGTTCATCTTTCTGGACTTACCTCTGGTCCTAGTTGACCCTCATCTCCTCTGTAGCCTGGAGGGCCACGTTTTCCAGGCTCACCCTGAAAAAAACAATGAGGCAAAGTTAACAAATTAAAAACAATCAAAATAATGAACTAAAAACAAACATTTAACCCAAGGAGATAAAATCCCAGAAGCTATTGGGACACATGTTAGGTAACAGTTTCATAATACTCAGTCATGGTACCAGGAGCTCAATTGTAGAGCATGGAAATACATTTTTACAGTGTAAGAAGGAGGCCCAGCTTGTAACATATTCTGTGTTTTTAGCTCTCCTTCACCACTCGGGTTTTTACTAATGAGAAAAGGAGGCACAGCCGAAAGCACAAAAGGACCATTGAGGAGTTCTGACATCACGGAGGCTACCACAGCTAACGCCTGTAACGCATTATTATTATTACGCTGCCTGGTGCCTCATTAAGAAAGCCATACTGAGGCTTTGGCTCGAGCAGGTGGAGAGAAGAACTGAGTCAGAGGGGAAAGAGTGAGTGTTGGAGTTTTCTGTGGAGGAGTAAACGCTTAGAGTGAAAAATGGGAGATTGAGCGGCGAGGAGTGGGCAGAACTCTAGGACAGCTGCCAGATTCGCCTCAAAGAAAAATGGATGCTCACATTTACACAAACACAAGGCAACTCCCATCACCAAGTGGAAAAAACAAAGAAAACCCCAGAGAAATGGAAAAAGAAAAAAAAACAAGAAAGAGCAAGTAGTTCTGTGGCTCCTGTCTTACAGGATCTCCATTGTCTCCAGTTGGGCCCTCTCTCCCCTGCTCTCCACGTGATCCTGGATCTCCCTGGTAAAAACAAAGAACACATGAGTAAAGGCAGCAAAACCAGATGATCTAAGTTTTAAACACAGTTAGATCAGCAGTTAACTCTACAGCAGCTTCACTAAGGTCAGAGTAAGGGGCGATTCAGGGCCAAACTGAAACTTTCCTCTGAATTTCTCAGAAACAAAATCTGGAAACATGAGTCTACCTCATCGCTCCTTATCATCACTTACTGGTTCTCCTCTTGGACCTCTGTTTCCACGGGAACCCTGCTCCCCCTTCTCGCCGATTAGTCCCTGAAAAAACATTAACACATAATTTGACAGCACCAGCGCACAAATATGCTGAATTAAAGTTGATATTAATGCTACTAACTCCCTCTCCAGGACCCCCATCCACTCCAGGTGGTCCCTGAAACACACACACAAACAGGGATTATTAAAGTCATGAACTTGATATTTCTAGTGTTATCAAGAAGTGTTGTCGCATACATCATCACCACGCTCTCCTTTGTCTCCATCAGGTCCGCGAGGGCCCGGTTCACCCTGTCACAACAGATCAGTTAACCATCTCTAACAGCTCCTGACCTGTTTTGTGTCAAATGTCTCACTTGCTTACCTTAGGGCCCAGAGGTCCGTAGTTTCCAGGACGTCCCGAGTCACCGTTCCTCCCAGGATCTCCCTGAAAGAAGCACACAGAGTCTTAAAAGAAATCCCCAAAAGGCACTCTGAAGGTCTTTATTAACTCACCTTTTCTCCTTTCTTTCCATAAGATCCTGGGTCTCCCTTTGGTCCAGAGTCTCCCCGCAGGCCCTGCAGCACACAGACAGTCTCAGCGCATCGTGATCATAAGCAGCCAAAGGAAAAACAATCTGCTGTTCTTGTATGCTCATATAAGCTCATGAGTTTGTGAGTTAGTTTACAGTGGGACTATACGGCTTCATTTAAACAGCCTGACAGCAGAGAATGTAAATAAAGTAGTGATTAAAGAGCTGAGGGCCTCTGTGCGCCGGTCCCATGGGACACAGACGCAGGGCGTGATGCTGGACGGGGACATTCCTGGACAAGCAGCTGTGGCTAATAGCTGATCTGTAAATAGTGGAGCTGGAGCCTCAGGCGGGCACGGAAGTGGAGGTAATGAGTCCAAAAAACACCAAAACACCAAAGTGCCCTAACAGCTGAGTGTCTGCAGTCCATCAAAACAGTTAAAGTTGTAACATCTGATCATTACAGTATTTAACATTAAGGTTATCATTCTCTGGTGCTTTCCAGCTGATTTGAGTAGATTTGCCTACAGCAGGGGGTCTGCAAACTCCACAAAATCTACTTTATCATGAAAAGTAGGATAAAACCATTAAAGTTTTAAAAGTCAGAGGAATTGTCTGTAGACCTCAGAGACAGGATTGTCTCCAGGCACAAATCTCTGAAGGTTACAGAAACATTTCTGCTGCTTTGAAGGTCCCAATGAGCTCAGTGGCCTCCATCATCTGGAAGTAGGAGAAGTTCAAAACCACCAGGACTCTTCTAGAGCTGCTGGTCATCTAAACTGAGTGATCAGGGAGAAGGGTCTTAGTCAGGGAGGAGACCAAGAACCCGATGGTCACTCTGTCAGAGCTCCAGGTCCTCTGTGGAGAGAGGAGAACCTTCCAGAAGGACGAGCCAGTGGATCATCAATCAGGCCTGTATGGTAGAGTGTCCATTCTGAAGCCACTCCTTAGTAAAAGGCACATGGCAGCCCGGCTGGAGTTTACCAAAAGGCACCTGAAGGACTCTCAGACCATGAGAAACCAAACTCTCTGGTCTGATGAGACAAAGGCTACTCTTTGGTGTGAATGCCAGGAGTCACATTTGGAGGAAATCAGGCAGCTCTCATCACCAGGACAATAGTATCCCTACAGTAAAGCATGGTGGTGGCAGCATCATGCTGTGGGGACGTTTTTCAGCAGCAGGAACTGGGAGACTAGTCAGGATAGAGGGAACAATGAATGCAGCAATGAACAGAGACAATGCTCCAGAGCGCTCTGGACCTCAGACAGCAGGACAACCACACTAAGCACACAGCCAAGACTTAAAGAAGTGTCTTCAGGACGACTCTGTGAATGTCTTTGAGTGTCCCAGCCAAAGCCCAGACTTGAATCCCATTGAACGTCTCTGGAGAGATCTGAAAATGGCTGCCCCGACGCTTCCCATCCAACCTGATGGAGCTGCAAAGAGGAATGGACCAAACTGTCCACAGATAGGTGAGCCAAGCTGGGGGCATCTGAAGGAGTTTTTAATAATAATAATAATAATAATAATAATAATAATAATGCATCAGTTTTATATAGCACTTTTCTAGGTCACTCAAAGACGCTTTACAGAGTTGCATTATTCATTCACACAGTCATTCTCACCGGTGGTGGTAAACTATGACAGATGTCTGTAGCCACAGCTGCCCTGGGGCAGTCTGACAGAAGCGAGGCTGCCATTCTGCACCATCTGCCCTTCTGACCACCACCAACATTCACACACAGTCACACTCACATTCACACAGGCAAGTTGGGTGAAGTGTCTTGCCCAAGGACACAACGACAATCTAACCCAGCCAGAGCTGGGGATCGAGCCGGTGACCCTCCGGTTACCAGACCGGCCACTTTCCCAACTGAGCTAATGCCGCCCCATTATGATTCATGTCTGCTTACAAATGTATCCTGCTTGTAACCTGTTAATTTTCAGCATCAGCTTTCGATGCACGGACTAAAGGTTTTGAACAATCAAAACACATTCCATTCTTGTGAGGTATCAGCAGAACTTTGTTTTGAATCAGCAACATCAATGGAAAAAGTTATTAGTTAGCTACCTGTGAACAGTAATAAACCAACAGCAGCAGATTCTTATCTTTTTGTCATGAATGCAATCATGTGTTATTGTGCAACCTGTGTTCTAATAAATACTGAGCTGAGAAAAGATCCCTCAGAGTTCCACTCCGATGCCTAACCAGCAGACGGGTGGTCTCTCATCCACAATGCTCAAAAAACTTAAACTAACTGTCTGGTCTGATTCTGTTCTTTAGATCTCGGGGTTTCTAAGAGTAAAATCTCTAACAGCATCAGATTCAGAAAGACTGGAGGCTGGAATGGCTGCTAAAGGTGCATCAACAAAGTATTGAGCACAGGCTTCCTCAGTTTTTTAATTTTTAATAAATTTGCAAAAATCTCAATAAATTGTTTTTTCATTATGAGGCGTTGTGGGGAAAAAATTAATTTAATCCATTTTGGAATAAGTAACATAAAATGTGGAAAAAGTGATGCTCTGTGAATACTTTCCGGATGCACTATAATAATATACATAAGAATAATTACAACGTCTTGCTCAGATTTATGGAGAGCAGGTTCAGTTCTTCCCTTGTTTGCTAAAAATGATTTAAATATTTATGCTCTATTAGAGGTAATAAAGCATTAATTTGTTCCAATACCTTTAAAAAAACATCAGGTTGTTGTTGTTTATTTATAATCAACAATCAACAGCGTAAAGAGACACTGCTGCTGATCTGTGGTGAATTAGCAGCAGATTTTCAGGTATATATAATAATTCTCACTCTATAAAGTAATACTGATGATAAAAACACTATAATACCTGCTGGTAAACTTCTACAGTTTAACATGAGACCGTATGTTTAGTTTGTGCCAACTGAACGATGTCTGAATTACTACACTACTGCACACTAAACAAACAGTACTAAGTACTATAACATCCTAATGAGCAAAACTTGTTTTTAATGAGTGAAAAATAGTCACTTAATTTGTCATCGATCTGCAGTAGCGTTTCTCCTGGTTTGACCAGCTATGGGTATTGCTCCAGTCAGATGACTACTTCCTGTTTCTAGAGACTCCACTCACTTCAAGTGTCATCATCAGTGGGTGTGGTCTTCACTGTAGATAAATAACTGATACAACTCCACTCTAAAATGACCCAAACATCTCTATAAGGTACCAGGATGTTAATAAAAGGTTTCTCTTTGTTATTAGACTAGCTTGCTGTACGGTTCCATGTCAGATGTGTCCTAAAATTCTGTGAATTTTAATAGAAGTGAAAAACACCTTCTGGTTTTACAGCAGTTTGACTCAAAAAAGCAGAAAGTGAGTTGTTTTTTGGTGGATTTGGATTGAAATTTCTCTGTACAGTACGTTAAAAAGTAGGAAATGAGCAACAATCTATAAGATCAACAGTAAAACGGATCTCTGCATTAAAAAAATGAATTTAAGAAACTCACACAAAAGTATGGAAAGCTGTGTAGTGTGCACACACAGTGCATTTATAACAGCTGATTTATTACTAATTTCTGCTAAAAAAAAGACTGACTTTACACAGACAACACAACCTATATTGTATTAGGATTATTAGTCATTCTTCTGAGGTACCTTCCTGCATTTATTGCAAAATTTAGATATAAAAACTGCTAAAACTACAATTTCCTATTGTCAACTTAAATACAAACATTACTCAGGTTCACGTCATTTTTATCAAAGTTACAAGGAGCCCCATGTGGCCCCGAAGCCACAGGTTGTAAACCCCCGGCCTACAGACAACATTAAGCTTCTTGTTTAGTGAATGTGTGATCCTATCTTCACTCTTAATGTAGTGGCTCACAGTTAGAGCCACAAGAAAACAAAATTACAATCAAAAATAGTGAAAATTAAGTTTGATCTTTGCACATTCTGAACAAAACAGAACTGATCCAAAAATTCCTGAGCTTGGATAATCCTCTATTAGGCCAAATTAAACCTTATCTGGACATTTTCAAATGTAATGCATTTACTGTCTAATATCTAATAACACCGAATCCTCTCACCATCTGGCTACAACTCAGACTGTGAGAGGAGCTCAGGTCAGAACCAGAACAGTGGGGTTAAACTCACTTCAGATCCAGGAGAACCTTTGCAGCCTGGAAGTCCAGGAAAACCAGCTTCACCCTGAAGATTAAAAAACAACAGAAACCTTTAGGAATATGTTTATCGCAGAAACAATCAAAAAAGAGCTGCACTTTTTGTGCCGTTCTCACCTTGCGTCCATCGATTCCATCCAACCCTCTTTGACCTTTGTCACCCTGAGAAGCAGGAAGAGATGGAAAAAATGTAAATCAGAGAGAAAACAAGAATACAAAATGATAATCATCAGATTTCAGATATGGAATAATGATTAGATGCTCAAGAACAGCTCACCTTGAAGCCTTTGTGTCCTCTTTCACCCTGCAAACAAAACGCACACACACACACACACACACACACACACACACACACACACACACACACACACACCATGAATTTGCACAGTAGAACCAAATCAGGATGCTGAATGGAAATATAAAAGTTTTATATCTGACGTTACCTTCTCTCCTCTGGGTCCGCGGTCTCCCTGAAAGTTAAAAACACACACTTTATTTGTATCATCACAATATGAAGCATGGTGGATAATATCTGATCCAAAGTCAGGGATGCAAACTCAGACTTAGAGGGACATTATCTTCACAGAGACTTGATCATAAGATTTAGTCAATAGCAGATTCTCCTAGGATGACTAACTAACTCACTAACTAAAATAAATTAAAAATCAAAATAAAATAAAATCACATGCTTAAACAGCTGTTTTCTGAGGCGACATAAATAAACATGCATACTAGAGATGCACTGATCCAGCTCTTTCAGTCCCGATACCAATATCTGGGCTTTGTGATCGATACCCGATATCCACCGATACTAATGCAAACACTAAAATATTTAAATATCAGACATAATAAACATCAAACATAATATAATTTGGACAAGAAAACCCTCAACATGGTCTAACGTTTGTAATTTGTGAGTTACCGTGTAAAGTAATGTAGTTTCCCCATATTATTTATCTGCTCATAATTAGGATAAAGTGTAGTAAATAATATTGGATCCAGTATCGGCCAATTTTACAGATCCACCAATCCAGCTAAAAGGCCTGGATCTGCACCAATACCTGATCCAGTACTGGTATTGTGCATCCCTAACGCGTACACCTCAATAAACTCTAGCAGTGCAGCAGAACAACAAGGTGAGGTTATTTTGGACTTCTCTTACTGCTAACATATCTTCCTAAGTCAGTTATTATCAGTGTTTATCACTAAAACATTCATAAAAAAAGGACTATATGTACCGTAGAAACTTATTATGACTTTTGTGATTTTCAAGTCTTCTACAGCTCTGACAGCTTTGGCCAATTATAATTTATGTCAAATTAATATAATTTCAAATTACTGTTTTTCTTCATTTCTAATTACAATAAAAAATATGAACCTGGAAGTAAAAACATCCACATAGATGATCTGTTATTGCTAGCATGAATTAGTATTTAGCAATAACATCACTCTGTTTTTCGGCCATCCGCTTTTTGGGTGCCTCTGACAGCATATTTACTGATGTTTCTTCCAGGACATTAAATTGACTTTTTTCTTACTTACAGTGTGATTTTCTGTCTATCAGTTTTGATGGTTTCAACTTATCACATGGTTTCTTTATTGTTTGTATCATTTTATAAAACATCTGCCACAGGAACAGCAAAGGCCGCTGGGAGATATAATAAAAAGCAGGATATTTACATGCTGCTTAAAAGCCTTAAATAGGACTCCTATGGATTCAGTCAACAGGAGTTAGAATTGAGGGCTGATTTGTTCAGATTTAGACCCTAACCCTAACCCTTCTCCACTGTTTTGTAGATGAACGCTGATCTGCTAATTCTAAACCTCCTCCTCCTGTTTACATCTTCTTTCTCAAATGTCATAGATTTAAGTTCACTCTACCTTCATTCCACTGTAACCAACTGGGCCAGGATCACCGATGCTGCCCTGTAACAAAGAGACAGACGTGTTAGGCTGCACCTTTTGAGGAAGACGTATTTAATCTTGACGATGAAGACGCATGGTACTCACCATTTCACCAAGGCCTCCTTTCTCTCCTGGCATGCCTGGTCGACCCATTTCTCCCTAAAGATAAAGAGAACACCCAGATAAGCTCTCAGAGTTCCAGTTCAGGGTTATATGTTTGGTTTCTGTTCTACCCACCTTGGCTCCAAGGTCTCCATCTGGTCCTTTTGGTCCTCCAGGAGCCTGCAGCCCAACAACAAAACAATGAAGTGATTCATTATTTAAAAAAACACACTAAAACTAGCCATGCTTTAAGATTTATTTTATTGTTATTAAGAATACTTACAGTGCAGTCAAAGGAGCAGCACTGGGGGGGAAAAAAGAGAAATGTTAAAGCAGGAAAGGTTTTTCACTCTAAAACAACAAAAGCTGGAGTGGAAGACATGTTAGATGTCTTCAAAATAAAAGTGACTTTAAAGGAAACAGAAAAGGAGCCAAAACAGGGATTATCTCTGTCATCTTGATGTGTTTCCAAAGTCGTTAACTTAGCTTGTTACGTATTTCCTGTTTCCTGACAATCTGAGAATTTGGACCTCAAAGGACTAGATCAGGAACAAAAACCAAAAATAGACCCCTCTAACATGCTAATTACAGAACAGTGGTCAGATTTACTACACTGAAAACTCAACCTCAGTATGGATGAGTTCTGAGGATGAAATCTGGTTTTATAAACATCTTTAAGCAGCTTTAGAAAGTTGGTAGACAACAATAAACGCTGTAACAGCAACATCTGAAAACAGTTGTTTTACTGAATAGACTCAATAATTAAATGAGTTACAATCAGGGGTGCACACAACTTTTCATCATCTATTCTCAAGGGAGAACCTGGCGCTTTTGTCTGGTACGCAGATCTCGGGGGGGGGGGGGGGGGGGGGGGGGGGGGTGATGAAGATGATGAGAAGCTGTCACTGTTGGCTGTTTTTTTGTGTGTCGCACTAGTGTTGGACAAAATACTGCCGGACCAGATCATGGATTTCAGTCAACGATTGGATCCTTTTTCGGTGTTTTGTAAAATACTGTGCAACATTTTTCTGCTCAATGCTCATTAAATACAAACAACATTTAACTCAAGATGTCAATCCAATGCTTAAATAAAATGTTTAATCATATAAAAACAAATTAAATTGTGAAAAGACTTCTATTCACTTCTCAGGTCAGACAGAGCCGCTCACTGCCGTCAGACAGCTGCAGCAGGTGAGGAGGCGTGACGATCAAGGTGTTCTGATCGCTCCTGACTGAACATTAATATCAACATTCATTAGCTCGTATAAAAGTCCGAAACAACACGTTATCTTAGACAGAAATAGATGAGTCTGGTTTCTCCATCAGAGCGGAGATCAGCTGACAGGAATGGAGGATCAGCCGCTCCGCGTGCGCAAGCAGCAGAGAATGGTTCAGAAATCGATCAGTGATCCTTTGTTCTGGTCAACTAAAATGACTGATTCTGATAGAGAACTTGATATGTGATGACAAAATTAACGTCTTTTTCAGAGGGGAATTATTTATCAGCAGATTGAGAGCATGAGCACTGGATGTCGGGACGATTTAGCAATGCATGAGTGCTACTGGATCCGTGAACCGTGTCCCAAACCATAGAGGGCGATCCGTACGGATCACGAATCTATTGTGACCCTTTGGACCCCTCCTGGGCAAGTGTGAGTTGCGTGCGTGGGTCGGATGTTCTGTGATTGTGTGTGTTGAAGTGCGCATCAGCTGTGCGTAAGGGTGCGGTGTCACGCATTGAAGATGCTGTGAGTGTGTGTGTTGGAGGTTCTGTCATGTGTGTCTACTATTTTCAGAGGTCATGTGAGCACTCATTCACTGCGCTGCAATAGGATGTGAAGCTTGTCAGATCAAGGGGTCTCCCATCAAGACCACAGAAGCACTGGTCCGCAAAGGCGCGTTTGGGCATTCGGTTCTGGTACGCATGAATGAAATGTGGTTCTCTTGCGGACCAGCGGGCTAGTTATGTGCACGCCTGGTTTTACATTTGTCCTCTGATATGGATTGCTAATTCCATCCATCCATCCATTTTCTGTAGCCGCTTATTCCTCCACAGAGGGTCGCGGGGCAGCTGGCGCCTATCTCCAGCGGTCAAGGGGCGAGAGGCGGGGGACACCCTGGACGGGTCGCCAGTCCATCGCAGGGCCACACAGAGACGAACGAGACAAACAACCACACACCCACTCACACCTAAGGACAATTTACCAGCCCAATTAGCCTGACAGTCATGTCTTTGGACTGTGGGAGGAAACCGGAGTACCCGGAGGAAACCCACGCATGCACAGGGAGAACATGCAAACTCCACGCAGAGAGGCCGCAGAGCCGGGATGCGAACCCACGACCTCCTTGCTGCGAGGCAACAGTGCTAACCAGCTGCGCCACCGGATTGCTAATTCATTTCCCTAAAAAATTAGAAAAAAGATAAGTCATACCACATCCTTTGTCTCGTTAGTCTGTGAAAGAGAAGAAAATGTCGGTTAGATTTAAATCCATTTATTTATCAGTTGGGTGGCCAGAGAAGAGAAAATACATACAATCATGTTGATGATGGTTTGAATGGTTTTGATCTTTGTGGACCTGCTTTCGTCTGCAGCGGTGAAGTTCTGTCTGTAGCTCTGGTCCGTGGCGATGAGCGACAGCCTGGTGTCCTGATGACATCACAAACACACAGATTAAAACTTTTACATCTAAGAAAGGCTTTAAAATGTATTTTTTCTTTGCATTTTTAAAAATATAATCTCACTCATTTTAACCTGAAATTGACTTCTTGTTATTAACATCAGATTTGTAAGGATGCTTTTTAAAACACTGCTATCCCTTTGATTTTTCTACTGTTTTAGGAGTTACATCTGCTTTGTGTTTCACTTCTTTTGGCTTCACTTCACTTTAAGCTTCATGCTCAAATTTGGCCTCATTTTTAAGTTTACCTCACTTTAATGACAAAACAATAAGATTTAGTGTTATTTGTTTCAAGCTGAGTTCAATGTCAGCAGAATTTCACAGATAAACAGAATCTTTTTCTTGAACAGATGTTTATGAGTTGAGAAGTGGTTCTACAGTTTGTTTGCTCAACTGCATTTCAGAGTTCATGGTATTTATTATTTATATCCGCTTTATCCTGCAGGCTGACGCAGAACGTTCTGGAGCCTGTTCAACCTGATGACCCTGCTGACATTCGTGTTTTTAACAAATTTTTTTGTTGCATATTGTCGCTTTCAGGCTAAAACACTATCTCCATTTTTTAGACTCTTCATGTTTTACATCAGCTCTATTGCTCATCTTTCACATCTATTGCTGATTTGATGGAGGACTTTTCAAACGACAGTGTCTTGCAGCTTGTGGCAATCCAAGGTTTTGTTGGAAGCTTACACTCAACTCAACAACTAAAATCACAAATTCTGAGCCTCCCACCAGCTGGAAGATAGTTTTCATGGAGACAGCTGACTTATAGTCACAACAAAAGCAGAGACTGTATGCCAGGAGCAAGGACAGAGGAAGCAGAATCCTGTGGACTACACCAGAGGAAGCACGAGTCTCCGACCGATCGTTAAGATCCAATTTTCTTGTCTAAACTTTAATAAAGGTTACATAAATGGTGAAAGACTCAAATAATGTCTTCTCATCATTCACTCTTTTTTCATAAAAGTTCTAACAGTTAGTGCCGTTACCCGGATGTGAGCAGAGAGTGAATTTGAGAAAACACGTAGGAATTTACAGTCGTCCAGATTGCGGACAGGAAAACTGAAAAGCTTGCATGGAACCGCTGGGCGCATCCAGACGAAGTCGACCGACAAAAAAGGTAATTCAGCACCTTTAAGCTGTTTTAGTTAGCTTGAATGAAAATTAGTTATGCTGCGTGAGCATGCTTTCACAAATTTAAGTAAAGGGTGGCATTTAGCTCAGTTGGTAGAGTGGCCGGTCTGGTAACCAGAGGGTCGCCCGTTCGATCCCAGCTCCGGCTGGGTTGCATTGTTGTGTCCTTGGGCAAGACACTTCACCCACCTTGCCTACTGGTGGTGGTCGGAGGGACTTGGCGGACACTGGTGCATGGCATCCCCGCCTCTGTCAGTGTGCCCCAGGGCAGCTGAGGCTACAAAGTAGTTCACCATCACCAGTGTGTGAATGTAAGTGTGAATGGGTGAGCACTACAAATACAGGCCATTTACCATTTAAATTACTGGTAAAAAGAGAATATTATTTGAGCTTTATAATGATGGTATTGGGGCAATGTTTATGGAATATGGATTATGGTTTGAGTGACCAAATAGGTTTACATAGATGGAAATCAAAAGCATGTGACTCTGTGGGAATTTTTCCGGGGCCCATTAGGGTCCAGCTCCTGTACCGATGTGAGTGGGAAAACATTCCCCCTGTTCCTCTCAAACATTTTAAACACAAACCAGGAAGCTTAAATGTCTTTTTTAATCAATCAATCAATCAATCAATCTATCTATCTATCTATCTATCTATCTATCTATCTATCTATCTATCTATCTATCTATCTATCTATCTATCTATCTATCTATCTATCTATCTATCTATCTATCTATCTATCTATCTATCTATCTATCTATCTATCTTAAAATAAAGGCCTATGATTCTATGAAGGAATTCATATCACCCACTTCATCTGATGGTACTTTTATACAAATATATTTGAGAAATAATGGATTTAAAGCTGTTTTGGTCCAATCTGTCAAAAAGCTTGTGACTTGTGACGATCTGGGGTTTCTTCATTCTAAAAAGTAACTCAGAGGATCTCTTAACACCACTTGATTTAATACATGGATTCAACTTAAAAATGTAATTAGTCTAATATAATTGTAATTGTAATTAGTTGATTTAGATAAACATTAAATGTAGCAAAGTTTATTTTTTAAGTTGTAATGAAATAATAATGTTAGTAATTACATCAACTTAATTTTGCATGTCATTAAACTCAAATTTCATTGTTGGTGAGTTTCACACAAAATTCAAGTCGTCATAACTTAATAAACTTGGTTAGACAGCTTAATTTATCTCAACAATGACTTTAAAATTATAAGTTCACTCTCCTACCCATGGGTAAAAATGACAAGAGTGACATATGGTATTATAACTGAGGAACAGTTGAAATTTTAGTTCTCTTATTTTTGAAATGCTGGAATACGGTTCAAAATAAAAACAAAGTTAATTCAACTGAACTGAACTGGGTGGAGTGTAGCTCAGTTGATAGAGTGGCCGGTCTGGTAACCGGAGGGTCACCAGTTTGATCCCAGCTCAGGCTGGGTTACATTGTCATTGTTTCCTTGGGCAAGTCACTTCACCCACCGTGCCTGCTGATGGTGACGAGGAGGGCCCATAGGCGCCAGATTGTTTGCGGTGACTCCAGCCTCTGACAGTCTGCCCCAGGGCAGCTGTGGCTAAAGTGAAGCTAACTGTCTTTCTTAAAAGTTATACTTTACCTAAAGCCAGAAGAACCTACACCAATAAAAATAACCTGAAGAAAATCTAATTGGATCAACATATTTTTTTAACTTAATTAATTAATCTAATTAATTGCATTTTTAATCGCACCTAAAAAAATTGCTAAAGAAAGCCTGCATCTTGAGTTATTGTCATTTAAATTCATTAAATTACTGTGTCAGACCAATAGATTGATAACATCAAAAAGTGTCTTTATAATAATAATAATTCATTTTATTTATAGGCACCTTTCATGACACTCAAGGTCACCTTACAGTAAAACAAGACACGATAAAACACAGCAAGATAAAACAAATATTAAAGTGCCCATGACATAGTTTTCCGTGCTTTCTGACTTATCTATCATGTTGCAACGTTGAGTTCTAACCTTAAACCTGCCAGAAAGAGCAAAAAACGGCATCCATCTGTCTCCTAGTACAGCTATTGAGAAGCTCTTCAAGATTTCAGACCCAGGTTTCAAACCGTTTTTTTCACTCCAGCCTGCTATGAGGTCATAGTGATCCGGACTTGCTTATATGGTCTAATTCTCCGCCCACATGCACGTTCACGACACCTGGAGCGAGGCAGTGCCATTGCCGCTGCCATTGCCCATAGGCCGTGTAGTGTTTAAGTTTCACTTTCGTTTCACTTTCACGCGACGACACTGCCCCCTACTGCAGCCAAAGTGTCAGGCTGCCAAATAAGGAGAAACCCAGCAGAACCGGAAGGCGGCGCATTCTTCTGATTTCTGAGTTGCTCGTTAGCAGGGCCGTTGCTAGCCATTTGGATGCCCTAAGTGCAAATGATTTGAGGTGCCCCCCCCCCCCACACACACACACATACAGTGGGGCAAAAAAGTATTTGGTCAGCCACCGATTGTGCAAGTTCTCCCACTTAAAATGATGGCAGAGGTCAGTAATTTTCATCATAGGTACACTTCAACTGTGAGAGACAGAATGTGAAAAAAAATCCATGAATTCACATGGTAGGATTTTTAAAGAATTTATTTGTAAATTAGGGTGGAAAATAAGTATTTGGTCAATAACAAAAATTCAACTCAATACTTTGTAACATAACCTTTGTTGGCAATAACAGAGGTCAAACGATGACTATAGGTCTTTACCAGGTTTGCACACACAGTAGCTGGTATTTTGGCCCATTCCTCCATGCAGATCTTCTCGAGAGCAGTGATGTTTTGGGGCTGTCGCCGAGCAACACGGACTTTCAACTCCCTCCACAGATTTTCTATGGGGTTGAGGTCTGGAGACTGGCTAGGCCACTCCAGGACTTTCAAATGCTTCTTACAGAGCCACTCCTTTGTTGCCCAGGCAGTGTGTTTGGGATCAATGTCATGTTGGAAGACCCAGCCACGTTTCATCTTCAAAGCTCTCACTGATGGAAGGAGGTTTTGGTTCAAAATCTCACGATACATGGCCCCATTCATTCTTTCCTTAACACGGATCAGTCGTCCTGTCCCCTTAGCAGAAAAACAGCCCCAAAGCATGATGTTCCCCCCCATGCTTCACAGTAGGTATGGTGTTCTTGGGATGCAACTCAGTATTCTTCTTCCTCCAAACATGACGAGTTGAGTTTAGACCAAAAAGTTCTACTTTGGTTTCATCTGACCACATGACATTCTCCCAATCCTCTGCTGTATCATCCATGTGCTCTCTGGCAAACTTCAGACGGGCCTGGACATGCACTGGCTTCAGCAGCGGAACACGTCTGGCACTGCAGGATTTGATTTTGAGGAAAGCAAGAAATCATCTGTAAAGCCCTCGCTAGAAGATTAGAGAAGGTGACTCCCCTCATAATACATCCTGATCAGACGGGCTTCATTAAAGGAAGACACTCGTCCACAAACTCACGTAGATTACTTAGTTTAATAGATTACTCTAACAGTAAAAATATTGAAACTAATATTTTATCTCTAGATGCAGAAAAAGCTTTTGATAGAGTAAACTGGAAATTTTTATTTGCAACCCTACATAAATTTGGTTTTGGGAATTCTTTTATAAAGTGGTTAAAAATCTTATACAGTTCTCCAACAGCTCGTGTCAGGACAAACGACCGGACATCAGCCAGCTTCTGTCTTCAGAGGGGGACCAGGCAGGGATGTCCACTCTCCCCCTCACTGTTTGCTGTTTTTATTGAACCGCTAGCAGCAGCAATCAGGCAAAGTAAAGATATTAAAGGTATAAATTGTAAAGACATAGAACATAAAATCAGTCTTTATGCAGATGATGTATTACTGTTTCTCCAGCATTCACAATCCTCCCTCTCTCAGGTCATTGAATTGATAAACTCTTTTTCAAAAGTTTCAGATTATTCAATAAACTGGTTAAAATCTACAGTTCTTCCAATTAATTGCTCCTTTACCAACTGTCCTAATACACAGTTGCAGTCAGGGAATATTACATACTTAGGTGTTAATATCTCTCCTAGACTGGCAGATTTAACTAAACTAAACCACATCCCACTCTTAAAGAAAGTGGAAGATGATCTGGTCAGATGGAAGTCTCTACCCATATCGCTCATGGGGAGAGTTGCTTCAATTAAAATGATGGTTTTACCAAGAATCAATTACCTATTCTCAATGATTCCAAATTAACCATCATCTGACTGGTTTAGATCTCTGGACTCGTCTATTTCTAAATTTCTTTGGAAGGATAAACCTCCACGTATTAGCCTGAAAACGCTACAGAAAACCAAAGACAGAGGAGGACTTGATGTACCTAATTTTTATCATTACTTCTTAGCCAACAGGCTACAATACATCTTAAGATGGATTAAGCAGGACCCACTAGATGAGTCCTGGTTAGACGTAGAACAGACAATATGCAACAATATAGAGATTTCAGATCTACCATTTATTAGCTCAAACATTAAACGAAGCGACTGCTTTAAAAGCCCTAACATCAGCTCTTCTCTGACAGCATGGTGGGAGTATCTGAAAATGACTGAGTCTTCACTGATTCCATGCAGGCGTACACCCATCTGGAACAATCCTGACATCCTACAAAACAACAATATGATCAACTTCTCAGACTGGAGGAGTAAAGGAATCGTATACCTGGAACAT